>BOPP01000167.1:2716467-2739588 GCA_017312745.1 Gryllus bimaculatus
TCCCTCCCTCTCTCCCTCTCCCTCCCTCTCCCTTTCTTTCTCTCCTCTTTGTTTCTCATTTTTTTCTCTCTCTCCTCTTCAACTCCCCTCTTTCTCTCTCTCCCCTCTTTCTCTCTCTCCCCTCTTTCTCTCTCCCCTCTTTCTATCTCTCTCCCCTTTTTATTTCTCTCTCTCCCCTTTTTATTTCTCTCTCTCCCTTTTTATTTCTCTCTCTCCGCTCTTTATTTCTCTCTCTCCCCTCTTTATTTCTCTCTCTCCCCTCTTCGTTTTTCTCTCTTTCTCTCGCTCTCTCTCTCTCTCTCATCTATATTCCAAGCAGCAATACAAAATTAAATGAAACACTGGGCTTTAAGACGCTGTATCTGTGCGAAAGAGCAATAAAATCACCAAATCGCAATTTGAATCCAAAGAAACCCCACAAGGGTTTGTAATGAGCCACGAATTAATCTTCAAGTCTCGCTGTTCAGTCAGCGTCGTGCGAATGATTGCAAAAACGCCTCGACCCATTGTGTGCCTGAAAAGAGCATTTTTGTTGTCTGGTCGTGAATTCCCACACATTTGCTGCAGCGTGTGATAGTGGTTCCCAAGTAGTTTCGTACTGCCTACCCATTGTGCATAATATGTGTTGTGCTGTCAGCATGCCAACAAATCTAAGCGTTATTTATCACACAAAGGCGGATCTTCCCTTCAAAACTTTTATCTGCGCCTAGCAATATTAACTCTACACAAACCTTCAAAAAAATATTTCCCTGAACACTTATCAATACAACATGGTTTATACCAATAGTGAAACTCAATACGATCTTTAAATACCTCTAATTACAGATTATCTGATTAACTTATCCTCAAGAAGTTTTACCCTCTTCGCTAGTTTACTCATCCAGCAATAGTGCAGCCTAATTTGATTTGGATCGACAAGCAAACAACTGAAACTGAATCAAATCAAGATTCCCCAAAGTTATTTTCAAATCCTCCACAAAGCAAAATGCATTAAGAAATATTCAAATTCGAAATAATCTACATATTTGCCTTTCCCTGATTTGAATCAATACAAATCAAATTACACTCGGAATTTAATATACAGTACGTACTTGCTGAGGAAGACACTAGAAATAACTTTAGAAAGTATTGATTCCATTAATGTTTGTATATGTCTCAATTCTGAAAAGCCTTTATAATAGCCGAAAAAAATTGAACTAAAAAAAATATCTAAGAAATAGCAAAATCTGCCTTTAGCCAAAAATCCTTCCACGAAGACATCATATCTCCACGTAAGACATTTTTTTGTAGTATTCTATTTTCCCTCAAATTCTGAAATTGTCTAGTTATCTAAACCCAAGATGGCGGTTAGTGAAAGCGTATAGTGAAAAGTACACGTACACGTTACACAGGACGTTTGCCCCTGGCGCATAGGCAACTCATTTGGCGGCAATGTTTGGCAGGTAGCTAGGTGAGTTCTGGCGTTGTCTCCATACAAGACGAGTTGTCTGCCAAGCAGGGCAAAATGACTCGGGTATTACATGTGAATTCTCATTACTAGGACTCGAATTTTAACCAAAACCTATTTTTACTTAAGGATTTTACCTAAATATCAGCGAAGTATTTAGTATTTAAAACGACCATAAATGTGTCGTGAAAAAAATTAATTTATTTTTAGTATATTTCAAAACCTTTTTAATTATTTTTGTATAATTTTTTTAACTGCCCCAAAAAATTGTGCTTATAGTAAATACTTTTTTTGTCTTTTAAATCATAACCAGCACTTATTTTTAAAATATTTGCGGGTGTCTTCCAACACGAAGAACAAAACAATAAAATCTTCATTTCTCCCGACGGTGCTAATGAAATTATCTCCAAAATTACGAACAAAAACTTCCTTCATGCTGTTGGAGCATATAATTTTCGGCATTTCAAACCACACTGAGTAAGTGTTCAAACTGGACGGCGTGACCACGAGTGCAATGTTGAAGTCGGAAGCCACCTAGTCGGCTTCGAGAGCTTTTTGTCCGGCCGAGGTGGCTCAGGGAATCAACTGACGTCACCGCAGAGCCTCCGCGGTTCGAGTCCCAACAGTGGCTGGATTTTCGACACTAGATACCAATGCTAGATCGTACTCAGTCTCCGGCTGGGGGAGAATTGTAGCTGCCGGTTGCACTCATCAGTTTTTTATTCTCATTTCTCTACTCAAGGATGAATGCCGAATCAGTACCCTAACAAAAGGGCAACGGACCGTGCGCGATCTTTCCTTCCTCTTCCTAGTCCTATCCTCTCCCCTTACTTATACACACACACACACTCACGTGCACTGTATTATCACACTTGTCGGGAGCTTAGAGTTTGTCCCTTCTGAGTCGATGCCACACTTGTGGGAGATACCTGGTTGGGGAAATACTCTGCAAGCCGACGTAGATCTGTACCGGATGTTGCCATTCAGTGGGGGGGGGAGAGAATCACCATTTCTTGCGATGAAAAAACAGAGACTCCTTTTACGGGATTAATGACCTAAATCGTTTACGGTCCTGGAATAATCAGTGAATCATTCAATCAGTCGAGAGTATTTTGCCGTCCTCGAGGTTCAATGATAGGGATGTGATATCTCCAACAAAACATCGATTTCTGAATATCGATGCTCAGAACTAAACCGCCGATATTAATAAAATATCGAATCAAAACCATTGATGTTATTAAACGGGATTAGTAGCCAAACTGGATTTGTTTACGCGGTGGGATTTAATTTCAAAGAAGGCTCGATTATTAATTTTTAATTGAGGGTTAACTGACAAAGCCAAGTCAAAAATTCATCAGGACAATTCACAAAAATTTGTTTATCTGATTTGATAATTCAAAAACAATGTTTACGCAATAAAAACACATTTTTCATGTCTGAATTTATGCATACGTTTTTGTAATATTCACTCTAAAAAAATAAAGAAATAAATGACATGTCTTTAAAATCCAGGTCATACCCGTTTCATGTTCATGAGCAACAAGTGGCCATTTTCGTCAGTTCTGCATTCAGATTTGTGAGATTTACTTTGAAACATCCTATTTAATATGCTAAGGAAGTAAAACGGATTGTGCTATAAAATCGACGCACCCGCCAATTTGCTTCTGCTGGACAGACATTTATCTTCCAGGTCGCATCGTGCTGATTGAAGGCGCAACATGCAGAATTGTATAGATTACGATGCAAGGAAAACATCGTAATGAAGGTGCGGCAATTAGCAACAGCCGCTTGGCTGCAGCACTCACGTAATCATCCTGCCCCACTCGGACACGGCGCGTCGGAGCTCATTGAAAAACCGGACCCAAGGCCGCATTCTATTACAAAATGCGACCTTTTTATTTGATCGTCTTACTGGGTACTTACGTGGTACTGGGAAGGAAGTAATGTATTGTTGCAACGGGAATCGGCGACTTTACGACAGAAAACCTTGTGTTGTCGGAACGTTGTAACGAAACAGATAAATCTTGTTCCTCGTGAATGCTGTAAATTACTTCCTCTAACACGTTATGTAGTCAGAATCCACGTTTAGTGGGTTCTTGATACCGAAAAAATCGATTGACGGGAAATGGTCTGTGGTGAAGGTTGGCGCTTAAACCGTTCAGCTTTTTTTTTTTCTTCAAAATCGATATTCTCCGGTCGATCTAAAGGACCTCGAAGTTCTGCGAGTTTGATTTAATTTATGCTTTGGGTAGGCTCATAACCTTGATCAAGCCGTTAGCTCTATGAATGGCCACGTTTGTCGGCACAATTCTTGACCGCCTAAGGCAGGATTCGCTGTGTATGGGGAGAACTTCGATTCCAGTTTCCTCATAACTTTGATGATGCGTTCATCTCTACGAAATACCATATTTGTCGACAACATGGGTGATCGCCTTCATGACAGGTCTCACCGCGTGTGTGAGTGTATTTTATTGCAGTGCCCGTTCTAGTCGTACTCTTCATTTCATTTCTTGTATTTGATTTACAGCTCTAGTCTTTTCTTAACGTTTATCAAGCGGTCATCCCTATGAACGGCCAACTTTGTCGACACCATTGGGGACCGCACAAGGCAGGCTTCATCATGCGTATGTGTGTGTTTGTTGCACAAGGCCCGTTGCAGACAGATGCTTCTCTTTATTTCTTATATTTGATTTACAACTCTAGTATTCTCCTAATCTTTATCAAGCGGTCATCTTTATGAACGGCCAACTTTGTCGAGATCTTTGGCGATCGCCCATGGCAGGCTCGTTCCAGGCAGATGCTTCTCTTCATTTCTTAGATTTGATTTTCGGTTCCAACTACCTTTTAACTAAACACCTAATTTTTTTGTCTTTATACTTACCGTTCTCAAAGATGTAATCCTGGCGAATCGTCTGCGACCTAACACAATATCCAATTTTTTAGTAACATATTTTTATATATTTAGTACTACATTACATATTTTATTATTTTCACAAAATATTTTTTATCCTATTAATTTTCTTCAAATTTATTATATTTTTTAGTGAAAAGAAGTATTTTCAAAACAATCTGAAATTTTCCCCACATTATTGTGGGAGTGCTGTCGACTCGGGTGCGCTACGTGAAGACGAGGTTGCTTGTTCTTACAGTCCAGTTCAGCCGCTTCAGTTATTTCAGAGGCGGAAATTCAGCGGCACATCTTTTCGCCTTTAAGTAGGAAAAGTATCACTGGCCCCACGTCTCGTGACCTTTGATCTTAATTGTCGAGAAACTTTGGCGATCGCCGACGTGTAACACTTCGGTGATAAGTTTGCTGGTCGAAGATATCGCTAGTTAGTACGATGGCTTTCATCTAGTCCGGCTGCTAAACTACGGTCCTTAATCGTAGATGAAGCCTTTGTTGCTGAAGAGAAAGTGGTTTGCAGCAAACTGTGCATCAAATTGTGGCTTTCATGTTATTTTTAAAATGATTGTATTATTTTTAAAATTTGTTTAGGATTTTTTTATAATAAAGTAATTTTGTATTGTGCAAATGTCTTTTATAATAAGTGTATACTAATATTACATATTACATCCGATTTTGATTATTTTTATAACTTTTATTTATTTTAATTTTTATTATAATTTTTTATTGCCCTATTTATGTTCATATTTTGATGAATCATATTTTTCCGGCAAGGCCGTCTATGACCTCCCAAGGCAGACTTTGATCCTCCAAGGCAGTATTTGATCCCCTCCCCCCCCCCAAGGCAGGCTTTGACCGCTCAGCAGGCTTTGGCCACCTAAGGCCGGCTTTGACCTGCCCAAGGCCGGCTTTGACCTGCCCAAGGCCGGCTTTGACCTGCCCAAGGCCGGCTTTGACCTCGCAAGGCAAACTTTGACCCCCAAGGCCAGCTTTGACCCCCAAGGCAGGCGTTGACCGCTCAAGGCAAGCTTTGACCGCCTAAGGCAAGCTTTGACCGCCTAAGGCAAGCTTTGACCGCCTAAGGCAAGCTTTGACCGCCTAAGGCAGGCTTTGACCGCCCAATGCAGGCTTTGACCGCCCAAGCCCAGCTTTGACCGTCCAAGTCATGCTCATGGGCTTGGTCCGCCCAAGGCGAAGCTGACGGCGCTTGTGTGTTGGTGTGTCGTTTCAGAGGGCCCGTTCCAGTCGGACGCGCTGCTGGTGCCCGAGTCGTGCCTGTTCGACCACATCCACAACCAGACGCGCTGCTGGGCGTTCGACCGCTGGAACGCGACGGCGGCGCGCGCGTGCGGCGAGCGCGACCTGGCGCTGCGCTCGTTCGCCATGCTGCTGCCCTGCGGCATCTCGCTCTTCTCGGGCGTCGAGTTCGTCTGCTGCCCCAAGCACTTCAAGGGTGAGCGCCTTCAAGCGTCTGTCTGTCTTTCTTTCTTGCTTTTCCTTTCTTTCTTTCTGTCTTTTTCCTTCTTTCTGTTTTTCTTTTTCTTTCTTTTTTTTCTTTCTTTTTCTTTCTTTCTATCTTTCTTTCTGTCTTTCTTTTCCTTTCTATCTTTCTTTCTCTTTTATTACTTTCTGTCTTTCTTTCAGTTTTTCTATATTTTTACTTTCTTTCTGTCTTGCTTTCTTTTTCCTGCCTTTTTTTCTTTTTCCTGCCTTTCTTTTATTTCTGTCTTTCTCTCTTTCTTTCTCTTTCTTTCTTTCTGTCTTGCTTTCGTTTTTCAATTATTTTCATGTTTTATTGTTTTAATGTAAATCTTGTATCCAAAATACTAATTTTTTGACAAAGGCGTTACATCTTGTGACGTCATGGATACTCACAGCGACCACAGACACAGAGCTTTCGTATAACAAATATATTTATTAACAAGAAAACAAAACAAATATATACACTTAATAATCTACTTACACCCTAGCTCTGATAGACCTACTATCCCCTGATCGCGGGAGCGATCCAAACCCGATTGAAGATGGTTTTGATTGTGGCATTCGCCACTCCTACTTTTGAAGCGCGCACAAAGCCTAGCTTCCGTGACCGGATGTCACGCTGGGACACAAAGTCCGTTCTGGCGCACCAACGGCTGGTTTGCCTCGATCGCAGGAGCGATCTTATCCGATTGAGAATCGGCGTGAATCGTGGCACTCAACCACTCTTCACCTCGGAGCACGCACACAGCATCGCTCCCCCGTGACCGCAGTCACCCAAGGACCTAAAGTCCGCAGGCTTCGTCAACTAGTGACTCGAGCCTCGCGAGCCTGGCTCGCATATGCACCGTCTTGGCGCCAAGTTTTGTGCACACGCACGAGGTTCTCCCACCGTCTCCAGAACCTGCCTACTGGCTCCGTACACTCTGTTATATAGGCGAGGCCCACGTGACCTACTACGTCACGCCACCCCCTCGCTTGTTATAACAGTGAAAAGCTTCTATAAGTCGGAAGACACCCAAAGCCTTGTGTCTCCCGTCTCCGCGTTCTTCCCTTTACGGAAAAACCCTTCTTCCTGTGGCGAAACTAATCCGCAACCAAGCGTCCCCAAATAGATGCCATGAGGCACGCTGGCTAATACGTTACAATCTACAGACGCAAAGGAAAATAATAATTTAAGTCTACGGAATGTCCTATCCTGGCTATGTTAAATATTTCAACATAACTTTCCAAATATATTAGTAGACTTTCGAAATTTTTACAGGTTACAGGTGTATCACTCGCAATAAGACTGAAATAACGGTTTATTAATTTTGTAGATAAAATATTTTTCCATTGTGCAAATTTTTACCACATTTTGTAGCAAGTTCTGCAGAATGGATAATACTATCGGTAATCAGAGCTCAGACTTCACTATTGCACGTTACTTTTTCTATAGAGGGAATCAGTGTTTTAATGCTGATTCCATTTTTATACCTCAGTCTTCTGCGATGGGTTGAAATGATGAATAATGAAATAGTCACACACGAATAAATAGAGACACACATACACAACACAACAATGCTCCGAGGCGTAGCTCGAACACGCGATCCTTTGGTCTGACACCGCCACAGCAGTATTGCCTTAGCGATTTCGGCCATCGGATCGGTATTATTATTATTATTATTATTATTATTATTATTATTATTATTATTATTAATGAAGGTGTGAGTGATGGTGAGAGATGGCAGGAGAGAGGTGATCGTGGCAGGTTTGAACCAACCCAGCCTTACGGCGGCCTTTCGACCACGAAAGGAAATCACGAAAACCCCCCGGGGGATCGAACCCGGCCATCTCGATCGCGCACTTGAGCGCGCTACGCACTGAGCCCCTCGGCTCGGGTTAAATAAGGCATAGTTGAATCATCACACACATACACAACACAACCATGCCCCGAGGCGGAGCTCGAACACGCGATCCTTTGGTCTGACACCGCCGCAGCAGTATTGACTTAGCGATTTCGGCCATCGGATCGGTATTATTATTATTATTATTATTATTATTATTATTATTATTATTATTATTAATGAATTTTGAGGTGTGAGGGTGAAGGTGAGAGATGGCAGGAGGGAGGTGATCGTGGCAGTTTTGAACCATCCCAGCCTTACGGCGGCCTTGCCACCACGAAAGGAAATCTCGAAAAACCCCCAGGGGGATCGAACCCGGCCATCTCGATCGCGCAATCGAGCGCGCTACGCACTCAGTCACTGGGCTCGTGTTAAATAAGGCACAGTAGACTCGAATGCAATGGAACTGCGTGTTTTTATTTGGCCGCGCGCGCCCCAGCGCCTCGGTCCAGCTGCAGCCTGCGCGAGCGGTGCAGGGCGGGGCGGCGCGCGAGGGCGGCGGCGGAGGCCGGGGGCGAGGCCGGGGGCGAGGTGGCGGCGGCGACGGCCAGCACGCCCAGCAGGGCGAAGGCCAGCGCCAGGGCGAGCACGGGCGCCGGCGGCAGGTAGTAGGTGAAGTGCGCGCTGGCGGCGCCCTGCTGCACGAAGGGCACCTGCATCGCCTGCAGGGTGCTCATGTCGCTGCAGTTGGCGGCCGTCGCCTGCACCCAGTCGGCCGACTCGCCCACCCACACCCACAGCCTGCGGCGGCGGCGGCGGCGGCGCGGGCGCCCCGGACGGTTCAGAGGTGGCTCAGGGCGTCTATTGGCGTCGCTCCAGCCTCCCTCTGACCCAGCGTTGCACTCCCGATGGAGGCAGGATTATCGAAACTAGCTTGTCTGCTAGCTTAAGTGGAGTCGCTGTCTGGAGGAGAATTCTAGCGGCTGACTGCTCTGGTTGGTAGTTTTACGTTGTTTCTCCCATCAACCTCAGGCGAATGCCGGAGCAGTACCCTCACAAACGGGCCACGAACAGCGCGCCATCTTTCCTTCCACTTCCTTGTGCAATTCTCAGCCCTTACTTACACACAGTTACACTAACATGCTCTACACTACCACACATTGCGGGAGACCGGTCGGGAGCTGTGAGCTTGTGCCGGTTGGGGCGGTGCCTTGCTGGTGGGAGATACCTGGTTTGGAAAGAACCCGCTAGCCGACGGTAGGTTGGATCTCGCCATACAACGAGGGATGATCTCCCGAGCAAAAACATGCACTACACTCACGGGAATAAATGACCTAGTTGTTGACGTGCTCGAAATCACTAACAATCAATGAATCAATCGGCGAGGCTCAATCCTCCCCTGTTCTCCCTCCCTCCCTCTCTCTCTCTCTCTCTCTCTCTCTTTCTCCCTCTCCCTCCTTCACCTCTTTCTCCTCGTCGCCGATGTCCTCCCCTCACTGCTTTCCTTCTCCCCTTCATCGCTCTCCCATCACCCCATCTCCTTACCCCTTTCACCCCTTACCCACTGCATCTCTCCCTTTCACTCGCCCGTTCCCCTTCACCCCTATCGCCTCCTCTTCCTTCACTCCCTTCCACTCACTCGTTTCCCCTCTGCTCACTCTTTACTGCTCTGGCATTCGCGTGGTGTTGATCGGAGAAAATACCGATCAGAGCAGCCGACCGCTAGAATTCTCTACCAGACAACGGCTGAATTCGACCTAGCTGACGTAGCGTAGTGTCAAAAATCCCGCCACTGTTGTGACTCGAACCCCGGTCAAAGGTACTGATGCGACATCAATAGCAAAACATCAATGTTGGTAAACATCGATGTTCAAATTAAAAACATCGACTAACAACCATTGATGTTTTTCAACATCGATGTTTTAAAGCTGCTTTAGTGACCTCTTAGATTAATTTTGTCAGCAACAAAATTTAATTTGAACGTATTCGCGTTTATCATTTCGTCTTATAAGGGTACGAGAAGAAGGGACAGGCCCTACGCCTACAGCGAATTTGTTAATCATATCTCAATGTGCGAAATGAATATGAAGAGGAAATACAAGGGATCGGAGGTTATCTCTGGCGAGTGAGTTTGGTCGGTAAAGGTTGTGCAAATAGCGTTCCAACACATGAATAACACTGTTACTATCGGTATTCATTTCATATATTAATTTTACACTATTGTGACCATGTGAACTTTTTCTTTCGAAAACAAAACATCGGGGGGATGGGGGGATAACGTCGATCACAGAACATCGATGTTAAAAAACGTTGATGTTAAAAAATATCGATGTGAAAAACATCGATGATAAAAACATCGACGTTAAAAGACATCGACGTTAAATGACACTGATGTTAAAAACATCGATGTGAAAAAACATCGGTGTTAAAGAACATCGACGTAACAAACACCGACGTTAAAAACATCAACGTTAAAACATTGTCGTTAAAACATCGATGTTAAAAATATCAAAGTTTTAAACATCGATGTTTCCATAAAAAAACATCGATGTTTTTGAAAACATCGGCCTCGATGTCGCGTCCCTAGTCAGAGGCCCTCAGCTGATGCCCTGAGCTACGCCAGCCTTTTTACCTGCGCGCCACGTTGGACACGGCGGAGCAGCGCTTCTCCTTCTGGTTGCCGATGTCGGTGCCGCGGGTGTCCGACGTCAGGAAGAGGACGTCGTCGACGCTCTCGAGAGGCACGCGGAAGGCGGCCAGCGCCCCGCCGAACTTGGCGAACGCGGAGTGGCGCGCTGCATCCGGCGCCCGGTCGCGACAACAGACGCAAACAGGAGTATAACGCGCGGACGTAAACACGAACATGAGTGATAGACTGACGTGTTCACGATGGCTAACATAAGCGTAAGCAAAATAAAGTGCCATTCACAACGCAAACATAATCATAAGCATAACGCGCAGAAGTAAACATGAGCATGAGTGATAGTCTGACATAAACGTAACAAACGTAATGTTGTCTAACATAAACGTAAGCAGAATAAAGGGCCATTCACGACGAAAACGTAAACATAAGCATAACGCGCAGAAGTAAACATGAACATGAGTGATTGACGTATTCACAGTGTCTAACATAAACATAAGCAAAATAAAGGGCCATTCACAACGCAAACGTAAACATTAGTGTAAAGCGCAGACGTAAACATGAACATGAGTGATAGACTGACACAACCGTAACAAACATAGTGATGTCTAACATAAACGTAAACAAAATAAAGGGCCATTCACAATGCAAACATAATCATAAGTATAACGCGTAGAAGTAAACATTAACTTGAGTGATAGACTAACGTATTCACAATGTCTAACATAAACGTAAGCAAAATAAAGGGCCATTCACGACCCAAAGGTAAACATAAACATAACGCTCAAACGTAAACATGAACATGAGTGATTGACGTATTCACGGTGTCTAACATAAACGTAAGCAAAATAAAAGCCCATTCACAATGCTAACATAAACATAAGCATGGCGTCAACATAAAGGTTAGGACTACGTCCACAAGCGGATTCATTCACAATGCGTTCGCGTAAGCATAAGACGTAAAACGTTTACTGAAAACTTTGCAACCTTCTTCAAGCTTCTGTGCTTATGCTTAAGTAAGACAAGAAATGAACCAATCACAGTACGTTAACACAAAATAGAGTGTTGAAATAGGATCGAAGTCGATAGACGAACTAACGCCATTTGGGCCATGGACACAGACGATACCTGGAAATCGATTTTCACATCCAACCAATAGTAAACTAGAATGTCACCCAACTAATAGAAACTCTTATTTTGCTTACGTTCATTTTAGACATTGTGCTTACGTCAGTCTATCACTTATGTTAATGTTTACGTCTATGCGTTATGCTTATGTTTTCGTTTGCATTGTCCATGGGCAATGGGACCTTTTACTTTCTGGTACACTGAGTGTGTAGTGTAGCCAACGAGTTAGGATATACTACATAGAGTGGCTAAAGCGCCTCCATCTTTGCAGCAAATTGGTGCAATGTTTTTTGCAGGAAAAACAGCGCTCTCTGGAGAAACAATTTTTTTTTCCTTTAGCGCCCTTTCTGGCTGGGTGTCCCGGGCGTAATAAAAATCCTCTTACTCTGTCTTCTCACGACCAATTGTTTAAAAAAGGAATCACTTTATGGAAAGAGGAGGAATTGAGAAGCTTTAAAAATACGTTGCTTCCTGCGTAGGTTATTGTCATAAGGTTGGAAGCTGCTGAAATGTCATTGCTGTTAGCATAACGCCTGAAAGTGAATGTTATTGTAATAAGCTAACAAACAGATCACAAATATGGCGTCAAACTTGAAAACTGATGTTTGTGGTTTGTTGACTTTTAGTTTTACAGTTATATGTCGAACATACTGATGGCATTGTGAATATTATTATTCTAACAACTAATATAATTTAAGAAAGAGAGAGGACAAACAGGGCACGCGTACAGAGTGTGCTGAGATCGCGGGGTGCAAGAGTGTCTTTGACCTCTTAGAAGTTTGTATCATCTATTCCCAGACGCGTCGCGTAGTGGTTCTCCGCCCGCTTAGAGAGAGCAAAGCAGTGCCTGCGAAGAAAGAAAGAAAGAAAGAAAGAAAGAAAGAGAGAGAGAGAGAGAGAGAGAGAGAGAGAGAGAGAGAGAGAGAGAGAGAGAGAGAGACAATAAACAGGACTCGCATACAGGTGTGCTGACATCGCGGGGTGCAAGTGTGTCTTAGACCTCTTAGAAGTTTGTAACATTTACTCCCAGACGCCTCGCGTAGAGAGTGGTTCAGAGAGAGCGAACCGGCGCGCGCACGTGCTGAAATCACGGTGTGCAAGTGTGTCTTTGACCTCTTAGATGTTTGTTTCATCTATTCCCAAACGCCTCGCGTAGTGGTTCTTCGCCCGCTTAGAGAGAGCAAAGTAGTGCCTGCGAAGGAAGAAAGAGAGAGAATAAACAGGACTCGCATACAGGTGTGCTGACATCGCAGGGTGCAAGTGTGTCTTTGACCTCTTAGAAGATTGTAACATTTATTCCCAGACGCGTCGCGTAAAGAGTGATTCAGAGAGAGAGAGAGAGAGAGAGAGAGAGAGAGAGAGAGAGAGAGAGAGAGAGAGAGAGAGAGCGAACAGGCGCGCGCGTGTGCGTGCTGACATCGCGGGGTGCAGGTGCCGCGTCCGCCGCCGTGCGTGCCCAGATCGCTGCCGGGCGGGCGCGTCCTGCTGTCGACGCCGTCCATGGCGGCGAACACCTTGGCCTCGGCCGCCCACCCGTCCTCGCACACCATGGCGCCCTTGACCGCGCGGCCCTCGCAGTGGGACGCGTGCCACAGCCCCACGGGCTCCACCCACAGCTGCCACTGGCGCGGCGGCGGCGGCGGCTTCGTGCGGGGCTTGGGGCCCCGGCGCTGCCCAACACACCGCGTTCGCGAGCGCGTCTGACGCGGGCGTTTGTTTCCTGTCATTGTTTTCTGTACAGAAAATTGACGGGAAGGTTCCGTTTACGCGGTCATTGTTTTCGTCAATTTTCTGTACAGGAAACGCATCGAAAAGGGGCGTTTGCTTCTACGCTGTTCTGTTTTGGAATCGAAACAGGATGAATGAGAAGAAGCGTTTTACTCGGTCATTTTTCCGTCGTTTTTCTGTAAAGAAAATTAATTTGTAAAGGGATGTTCGTTTCTGTACGGTAATATTTCGGCATCGAAACTTGAACGAGCGTTTTACACGGTCATTTTCTCGTCATTTTCTATCCAGAAAATGGGCGTTTATTTCTGAATGGTACCGTTTCGGTATCGAAACTAGATATCAACTAGAACGAGCGTTTACAATGTCATTTGTCGACAATTTTCTTTACAGAAATGTATGGTAAAAGGACCTAGGCGTATGCACGGTACTGTGTCGGTAACGAAACTGGATGAACGATTTTTCAACACAGAATGCACAATTTTTCAACATATTCGCCCACTCCGCCTGGTTCTAAGACTTCACCACACGCGTCCAAACCGCTTGGCTCGCACACTTTTCAAAATACTAGACCAAACACGCCTGGTTCTAACATTTCAACACATACGTCCGGAAAAGTTTGTGTCTCAGGCGGTTTTGGTGAGTAATTGAGAACTGTGGAGCCATGCCGGTGGTTTTGAGGCGGTTGTGGTGAAGTCGGTAGATCAGACTATTTGGACCCGTGTGGTGAAAAGCGTGGCGTGCCATGTGTTTTGGACGTATGTGTTCAAATGTTAGAACAGGCGTTTTGGTCGCTATTTGAAAAGTTGTGTGCAGGCGGTTTGGATGATACGTTGAGAACTGTGGCCAGCCAGGTGTTTTGAGCGCGCGTGGTGAAGTCGTAGAATCAGACTATTGTGGACCCGTGTGGTGAAAAGCGGGCGTGCAGGTAGTTTGGACGTATGTGTTAATGTAGAACCAGGCGCTTTGGGTAGCTAATTTGAAAAGTGGTGTGCAGGCGGTTTTTGGATGAGTAGTTTGAGAACTGTGGCGGAGCCAGTGTTTTGAGCGCCGTGTGGTGAAGTCGTAGAATCAGACTATTTGGACCTCGTGGGTGAAAACGGGCGGTGCCAGTAGTTTGGACGTATGTGTTCATATGTTAGAACAGGCCGCTTTTGGTCGCTAATTTGGAAAGTTTGTGTGCCCAGGGGTTTGGATGAGTACGTTGAGACTGTGGCGAGCCAGGTGGTTTTGAGCGCGTGTGGTGAAGTCGTGAATCAGACATTTGGACAGTGTGGTGAAAGCGGCGTGCCAGGTAGTTTGGACGTATGTATTAAATGTTAGAACAGGCGCTTTTGGTCGCTAATTTGGAAAAGTTGTGTGTGCCAGGCGGTTTGGATGAGTACGTTGAGAAACTGTGCGAGCCAGGTGGTTTGAGCGCGTGTGGTGAAGTCGTAGAATCAGACTATTTGGATCCCGTGTGGTGAAAAGCGGGCGTGCCAGGTAGTTTGGACGTAATGTGTTCAATATGTTAGACCCAGCGCTTTTGTCGCTAATTTGGAAAAGTTTGTGTGCCAGGCGGTTTTGGATTGAGTTATGTTGAGAACGGTGGCGAGCCAGGTGGTTTGAACGCGTGTGGTGAGTTTAGCATCAGGAATGTTTGGCGCGTGTGGTAAAAAGTGGCGTGCAAGGTGGTTTGGACGTATGTGTTCAAATGTTAGAACAGGCGTGTTTGGTCTAGTATTTTGAAAAGTGTGCGAGCCAGGTGGTTTGAACGCGTGTGGTGAAGTTTTGCAATCAGATGTTGGACGCGTGTGGTAAAACGTGGGCGTGCCAGGTGGTTTGGACGTATGTGTTGAAAGGTTAGAACCAGGCGTGTTTGGTCTAGTATTTTGAAAAGTGGTGCGAGCCAGTGGTTTGAACGCGTGTGGTGAAGCTTAGCATCAAGGATGTTTGGACGCGTGTGGTAAAAGTGGCGTGCCAGGTGGTTTGACGTATGTGTTGAAATGTTAGAAACAGGCGTGTTTTGGTCTAGTATTTGAAAAGTGTGCGAGCAAGCGGTTTTGGACGCGTGTGGTGAAGTCTTAGAACAGGCGGAGTGGCGATATGTTGAAAAATTGTGCATTCTGTGTATGAAAATCGTTCATCCAGTTTTTACCGAACAGTAGGTGCATACGCCTAGGTCCTTTTACCATACATTTCGTAAAGAAAATTGTCGACAAATGACATTGTAAACGCCCGTTTAGTTGATATCTAGTTTGGATACGAAACGGTACATTCAGAATAAACGCCCATTTCTGGATAGAAAGTGACGAGAAATGACCCGTGTAAACCGCTCGTTAGTTTCGATGCGGAATAAGATTAATCGGTGAGCAAAAGATAGAACTTCGTTTATAATATTACCTACGTTTTTAAACAGAAAAAATCTGCACGGAAAAATGACGAGCGGTAAACGCCTTTCTCTCACTCATATGTGTTTGGATTCCAAAACAGACAGCGTAGAAGCAAACGCCCTTTTGATGCGTCTTCCTGTACAGAAATTGCCGAAACAATGACCGGTAAACGGAACCTTCCGTCAATTTTTGTACAGAAAACAATGAAAGGAAACAAAGCCCGCGTCAGACGCGCTCGCAGAACGCGGTGTGGGCAACGCCGGGGCCCAAGCCCGCACGAAGCCGCGCCGCCGCCGGCAGTGGAGCTGTGGGTGGGCCCGTGGGGCTGTGCACGCGTCCACTGCGAGGGCGCGCGTCAAGGGCGCATGGTGTGCGAGGACGGTGGGCGGCCGAGGCCAAGGTGTTCGCGCCATGGCGACGAGTGCAGCAGGACGCCCGCGGCAGCGTCTGGGCACGCACGGCGGCGGACGCGCACCTGCACCGTGCGATGTCAGCAGCAACACGCGCGCGCTGTTGCTCTCTCTCTCTCTCTCTCTCTCTCTCTCTCTCCTCTCTCCTCTTCTCTCTCTTCTCTCTGAATCACTCTTACGCGACGCGTCTTGGAAAAATGTTACACTTCTAGAGGTCAAAGACAACTTGCACCTGCGATGTCAGCACACCTGTATGGAGTCTGTTTATTCTCTCTCTTTCTTTCCTTTCGCAGGCACTACTTTGCTCTCTCTAAGGGGCGAGAACACTACGCGAGCGTTTGGGAATAGATAAACAAACATCTAAGAGGTCAAAGACACACTTCCACACCGTGATTTCAGCACGTGCGCGCGCCGGTTCGCTCTCTTGAACACTCTCTACGCGAGGCGTCTGGGAAGTAAATGTTACAAACTTCTAAGAGGTCTAAGACACACTTGCCCCCCGCGATGTCAGCACCCTGTATGCGAGTCTGTTTATTGTTCTCTCTTTCTCCTCTCTCTCCTCTTCTCTCTCTCTCTCTCTCTCTCTCTCTTCTTTTCTTTTTCTTCTTTCTTCTTTCTTCGCAGGCCACTGCTTTGCTCTTCTAAGCGGCGGAGAACACTAGCGACGCGTCTGGAATAGTGATACAAACTCTAAGAGGTCAAAGACACTCTTGCACCCGCGATCTCAGCAACACTCTGTAGCGTGCCATGTTTGTCTCTCTCTCTTTCTTAAATTATATTAGTTGTTAGAATTAATATTCACAATGCAGTGATGGTTCGACATATAACTGTAAACTAAAAGTAACCAAACCACAACTTCAGTTTTCAAGTTGACTGCCATATTTGTGATTGTTTGTTAGCTTATTAAATAACATTCACTTTCAGGCGTTATGCTAACAGCAATGACATTTCACAGCAGCTTCAACCTTATGAAATACCTACGCAGGAGCAACGTATTTTAAAGCTTCTCAATTCCTCCTCTTTTCCATAAAGTGATTCCTTTTTTAAACAATTGTCGTGAGAGACAGAGTAAGAGGATTTTTATTAGCCCGGGACACCCAGCCAGAAAGGGGCTAAAAAGAAAAAAAAATTGTTTCTTCTCCAGAGAGCGCTGTTTTTCCTGCAAAAAACATTGCACCAATTTGCTGCAAAGATGGAGGCGCTTTAGCCATCTATGTAGTATATCTAACTCGTTGCTACACTACACACTCAAGTGTACCAGAAGTAAAGGTCCCATTGCCCATGGACAATGCAAACGAAACAATAAGCATAACGCATCAGCCGTAACATTAACATAAGTGATAGACTGCGTAAGCACAATGCTAAAATGACGAGCAAATAAGAGTTTCTATAGTTGGGTGACATTCTAGTTTCTAGCTGTTGATGTGAAAATGATTCTCGGTATCGTCTGTTCCATGGCCCAAATGGCGTTAGTTCGTCTATCGACTTCGATCCTATTTTCAACACTTATTTTGTGTAGACGTACTGTGATTGTTCATTTCTTGTCTTACTTAAGCATATGCACAGAGCTTGAAGAAGGTTGCAAAGTTTTCAGTAAACGTTTTACGTCTTATGCTTACGCGAACGCATTGTGAAATGAATCGCTTGTGGACGTAGTCCTAACCTTTATGTTGACCGCATGCTTATGTTTTGTTAGCATAGTGAATGGCTTTTAATTTTGCTTCGTTTATGTTAGCACCAGTGAATACGTCAATCACTCATGTTCATGTTTACGTTGAGGCGTTTATGTTTTGTTTACCTTTGGGTCGTGAATGGCCCTTTATTTTGCTTACGTTTATGTTAGACATTGTGAATCGTTAGTCTATCACTCAAGTTAAATGTTACTTTACGCGTTATACTTATGATTATGTTATTGTGTAATGCCTTTATTTTTGTTTACGTTTAGTTAGACATCACTATTTTTTTTACGGTTTGTTGTCAGTCTATCATTCATGTTATTTTTTAGTCTGTCGCTTTACACTAATGTTTACTGTTTGCGTGTGATATGGCCTTTTATTTGGCTTATGTTTTATGTTATGATCTTTATTCTGTGAATCGTCAATTCATTCTGTTCTTTTCTTTTGCTGCTGTTTGTTTTATTTCGTTTGTCGTGGATGGCCTTATTCTGCTTAGTTTATGTTAGAAACATTACGTTTGTTACGTTTATGTCAGATTATCACTCATGTCATGTTTATCTGCGCGTTATGCTTATATTATTGTTGCGTGTGAAGTACTTTATTTGCTTAGCTTATGTTAGCATGTGAACACGTCATGTCTATCACTCATTTGTTCGTGTTTACGTCGCGCGTTATACTCCTGTTTGCGTCTGTTGTCGGCGACCGGGGCCGGATGCAGCGCGCGACTCCCGGTTCGCCAAGTTCGGCGGGGCGCTGGCGCCTTCCGCGTGCCTCTCGAGAGCGTCGACGACGTCCTCATTCCTTGACGTCGGACACCCGCGGCACGACATCGGCAACCAGAAGGAGAAGCGTGCTCCGCGTGTCCAACGTGGGCGCAGGTAAAAGGCTGGCGTAGCTCAGGCATCAGCTGAGGGCCTCTGACTAGACGCGAACATCGAGGCCGATGTTTTCAAAAACATCGATGTTTTTTTATGGAATCGATGTTTAACACTTTGATATTTTAACATCGATGTTTTAACGACAATGTTTTAACCGTTGATGTTTTTAACGTGTGTTTTGTACGTCGATGTTCTTTAACACCGATGTTTTTTCACATCGATGTTTTAACATCAGTGTCATTTAACGTCGATGTCTTTTAACGTCGATGTTTTTATCATCGATGTTTTTCACATCGATATTTTTTTACATCAACGTTTTTTAACATCGATGTTCTGTGATCGACGTTATCCCCCATCCGCGATGTTTTGTTTTACGAAGAAAAGTTCACATGGTCACAATTAGTGTAAATTAATATTGAAATGAATACCGATAGTAACAGTGTTATTTCATGTGTTGGAAAGCTATTTGCACAACCTTTACAGCAAACTCACTCGCTAGAGATACCTCCGATCCCTTGTATTCCTCTTCATATTCATTTCGCACATTGAGATATGATTAAAACAATCGCTGTAGGCGTAGGGCCTGTCCCTTCTTCTCGTACTTATAATAACGAAATGATAAACGCGAATACGTTCAATTATCTTTTGTTGCTGACAAAATTAATCTAAGAGGTCACTACAGGCAGCTTTAAACCATCGATGTTGAAAAACATCAATGGTTTTAGTCGATGTTTTAATTTGAACGATCGATGTTACGACATTGATGTTTGTGTATTGATGTCGCATCAGTACATTCGACGGGGTTCGAGTCACAACAGTGGCGGATTTTTGACACTACGCTACATCAGCTAGGTCGAATTCAGCCGTTGTCTGGTAAGAATTCTAGCGTCGCTGCTCTGATCGGTATTTTCTCGCGATCAAACACGCGAATGCCAGAGCAGTAAAGAGTGAGCAGAGGGGACGGAGTGAGTGGAAGGGTGAAGGAAGAGGAGGCGATAGGGGTGAAGGGGACGGGCGAGTGAAGGGAGAGATGCAGTGGGTAAGGGTGAAAGGTAAGGAGATGGGTGATGGGAGAAGCGATGAAGGGGAGAAGGAAAGCAGTGAGGGGCAGATCGGCGGCGAGGAGAAGAGGTGAAGGAGGGAGAGGGAGAAAGAGAGAGAGAGAGAGAGAGAGAGAAGGGAGGAGGGAGAACAGGGGAGGATTGAGCCTCGCCGATTGATTCATGTTGTTAGTGATTTGAGCACGTCAACAACTAGGTCATTTATTCCCGTGAGCTGTGTGCATGTTTTTGCTCGGGAGATCATCCCTCGTTGTATGGCGAGATCCAACTTACGTCCGGCTAGCGGTTCTCTTTCCAAACCAGGTATCTCCCACCAGCCAAGGCACCCTGCAACGGGCACAAGCTCACAGTCCGACCGGTCTCTCCGCATGTGTGGTAGTGTAGAGCAGTTAGTGTAACTGTGTGTAAGTAAGGGCTGAGAATTGCCCGGAAGTGGAGGGAAAGATGGCGCGCTGTTAGTGGCACGTTTGTGAGGTACTGCTCCGGCATTCGCCTGAGTTTGATGGAGAACAACGTAAAACTACCAACCAGAGCAGTCAGCCGCTAGAATTCTCCTCCAGAACGGACTCCACTTAAGCTAGCAGCAAGCTAGTTTCGATAATCCTGCTCCATCGGCAGTGCAACGCTGGTAAGAGGGAGGCTGGAGCGACGCCAATAGACGCCCTGATGCCACTCTGAACGTCGGGGCGCCGCGCCGCCGCCGCCCGCGCGCAGGCTGTGGGTGTGGGTGGCGAGTCGGCCGACTGGGTGCAGGCGACGGCCGCCAACTGCAGCGACATGAGCACCCTGCAGGCATGCAGGTGCCCTTCGTGCAGCGGCGCCGCCAGCGCGCACTTCACCTACTACCTGCCGCGGCGCCCGTGCTCGCCCTGGCGCTGGCCTTCGCCCTGCTGCGGCGGCTGCCGTCGCGCCGCACTCGCCCGGCCTCGCCCCGGCCTCCGCCGCCGCCCTCGGCGCCGCCCCGCCCTGCACCGCTCGCGCAGGCTGGCTGGACCGAGCGCTGGGGCGCGCGCGCCAATAAAAACACGCAGTTCCATTGCATTCGAGTCTACTGTGCCTTATTTAACACGAGCAGTGACTGAGTGGTAGCGCGCTCGATTGCGCGATCGAGATGGCCGGGTTCGATCCCCTGGGGTTTTTTTCGAGATTTTTTGTGGTGGCAAGGCCGCGTAAGGCTGGGATGGTTCAAAATGCCAGATCACCTCTCCTGCCATCTCTCACTTCACACTCACACCTCAAAATTATTATAATATAATATAATAATAATATAATAATAATAATAATAATTAATACCGATCCGATGGCCGAAATCGCTAAGTCAATACTGCTGCGGCGGTTCAGACCAAAGGATCGCGTGTTCGAGTCCCGTCGGGGATGGTTGTGTTTGTGATGTGTGTGATGATTCAACTATGCTATTTACCGAGCCGAGGGGCTCAGTGCGTAGCGCGTCTCAAGTGCGCGATCGAGATGGCCGGGTTCGATTCCCCGGGGGGTTTTCGTGATTTCTTTCGTGGTCGAAAGGCGCGTAAGCTGGGTTGGTTCAAACCTGCCACGATCACCTCTCTCCTGCATCTCTCAATCGACTCACACTTCTTAATGAATAAATAATAATATAATAATAATAATAATAATAATAATAATAATACCGATGATGGCGAAATCGCTAAGGCAATACTGCTGTGGCGGTGTCAGACCAAAGGTCGCGTTTGAGCTACGCCTCGGAGCATTGTTGTGTTGTGTTGTGTGTCTCTATTTTTCGTGTGTGTACTATTTTCATTATTCATCATTTCAACCATCGCAGAAGACTGAGGTTAAAAATGGAAATCAGCATTAAAACACTGATTCCTCTATAGAAAAAGTAACGTGCATATGTGAAGTCTGAGCTCTGATTACCGATAGTATTATCATTCTGTCAGAATTGCTACAAAATGTGGTAAAAATTTGCACTGGAAAAATATTTTATCTAACAATTAATAAACCGTTATTTCAGTCTTATTGGCGAGTGATACACTGTAACCTGTAAATTTCGAAGCTACTAATATTTGGAAGTTATTTGAAATATTTAACATAGCCAGGATAGGACATTCCGTAGACTAAATTATTTTTTTCCTTTGCGTTGTAGATTGTAGCGTATTAGCCAGCGTGCTCATGGCATCTATTTGGGACGCTGTTGTGCGGATTAGTTTTTCGCCAGCAGGAAGAAGGTTTTTTCCGTAAAGGGAAGAACGCGGAGACGGGAGACACAAGGCTTTGGGTGTCTTCGACTTATAGAAAGCTTTTACTGTTATAACAAGCGAGGCGGTGGCGTGACGTAGTAGTCACGTGGGCCTCGCCTATATAACAGAGTGTACGGAGCCAGTAGGCAGGTTCTGGAGAAGGTGGGCAGAACCTCGTGCGTGTGCACAAAATCTGGCGCCAAGACGGTGCATTGCGAGCCAGGCTCGCGAGGCTCGAGTCATAGTGACGAAGCCTGCGGATTTAGGTCCTTGGGTGACTGCGGTCACGGGGGAGCGATGCTGTGTGCGTGCTCCGAGGTGAAGAGTGGTTGAGGTCCACGATTCACGCCGATTCTCAATCGGATAAGATCGCTCCTGCGATCGAGGCAAACAGCGTTGGTGCGCAGAACGGACTTTGGTCCAGCGTGACATCCCGGTCACGGACTAGCTTTGTGCGCGCTTCAAAGTAGGAGTGGCGAATGCCAATCAAAACATCTTCAATCGGTTTGGATCGCTCCCGGATCAGGGATAGTAGGTCTATCAGAGCTAGGGTGTAAGTAGATTATTAAGTGTATTATTTGTTTGTTTCTTGTTAATAAATATATTGTTATACGAAAGCTCTGTGTCTGTGTCCGCTGTGAGTATCCATGCGTCACAGGATGTAAGCCTTTGTCAAAAATTAGTATTTGGATACAAGATTTACTTAAACAAATAAAACATGAAAATAATTGAAAAACGAAGCAAGACAGAAAGAAAGAAAGAAAGAAAGAGAGAAGACAGAAATAAAGAAAGGCAGAAAAAGAAAAAAGGCAGGAAAAGGAAACAAACAGAAGAAGTAAAGTATAGAAAAACTGAAAGAAAGACAGAAAGTATAAAAAGAGAAGAAAGATAGACAAGGAAAAGAAAGACACAGAAGAAGATAGAAGAAGAAAAAGAAAGAAAAAAAGAAAGAAAAGAAAAACAGAAAGAAGAAAAAGACAGAAAGAAAGAAAGGAAAAGCAGAAAGAAAAGACAGACAGACGCTTGAAGGCGCTCACCTTTGAGTGCTTTGGGGCAGCAGACGAACTCGACGCCCGAGAAGAGCGAGATGCCGCAGGGCAGCAGCATGGCGAACGAGCGCAGCGCCAGGTCGAGCTCGCCGCACGCGCGCGCCCGCCGTCGGCGTTCCAGCGGTCGAACGCCAAGCGCGTCTGGTTGTGGATGTGGTCGAACAGGCACGACTCGGGACCAGCAGCGCGTCCGACTGGAACGGCCCTCTGAAACGACACACAACAACACAGCGCCGTCATGCTTCGCCTTGCGGACACAACGCCATGGCATGACTTGGACGGTCAAAGCTGGGCTTGGGCGGAAAGCT
>BOPP01000167.1:2739613-2750397 GCA_017312745.1 Gryllus bimaculatus
ATTTCGTCTATAAACTCAATAGACGGGCCTTCTGTGCAAGTTTACACTATAACAGATTACATAAACATTCACAATATCGATGCAGCATTTTCACGATCTCGCGTAGCCAGAAACTGACCGCCAGTGGTGAGTGATATATTGTAATCAAAGTGCGTTTATGGTCTTATCGCTTCATCAGCAGACATCCATTGACTCAATTTTCGTAAATTCAATAGCTGAGGCCTTCTGTGAAGTTACTGAAAAGTCCATGCCAAAGGTTTGTAAACTCTCTCTGAAACAGCGAATGAATACACTGGATTACGATAAGCATAGCGACTACTGACGGTTTTTTAAAATAATAAACAAGGTCTCTGTAAATTAAAATTTTAACCACGCAATTTAATGTCAATAATACTCAATCAGCTTTATAATTTCTATGTTTAAAAACATCCATTGTTTTTGATCGATGGCTCGAATAAAATCCATGTTTTAATTTTGAACATCAATAATTGTCATTGATGTTTTGTTATCGAAGTCGCATCACAAACTGGACTTCCAATAGAATTCGTCGTGTAGTTTAGTTAGAAATTAGTTTTATGTTATGGAAAAGGAAATGACATTTTTATATAATTTTTACATTTTTCGTCAATTTCGACAAATATTTCCGACTTTTTAATTATGTATGTTTAATGCATTGTTTCTTATTTAAATCAATTTGAAATATTTTAATGGTAATTGCTTCACATTAATTTCACGCACATAAATTCCTGAGAAGCCTATTCGATTTCTTCGCTCATGTATTGTAATGTCAGCCATTGTGTCTAATCTAAGGTTCGTGTGACGCCTATCGTGCAGTGTCAGTCGGCCGATCGCGTAAATCAAGGTGAGATTTTGTTTTAAACACAGTTCAAACCAAATTTAAGTTTACCTGAATCAGAAGAAAGCCTCAATTTACATCAGTGATCATAAACTACCAACATCTTGAGTTGTTCATCTTGAAGTGGTTTGATTCATTTTTGATCGTCATTTGCTTTTGTTTAATAGTATTCATTGTTCATTTTGCGATTTTCCAATCTTTCCCCTGCTATCGATCTACTACAGCATGGTCGGGCCCGGGGAATACTAATCAAGTCCTTATAACTGAGAATGTCAAGGAATCCTACCACAAATGAATTTGATAAAAACCATACACTGTGCCGAACTTTCTGGATCTCATAAATTTCAAGAGCATAGCAAAGCGGTTTAGCACCGTCGATCGGAGCCTTATCTTAGACATTTTCAACACACTCTACACACGTCACAGAGTTCACGAACAACGGACTTTTATATGCATTCAAAATTTCAAAAACAGTTTCAACCGATAACTCAAAATCAAGTATGAACGAGAGGAACGTTGGAGACACCACATCCATGATACTGTAACAAGTTTCCTTGTACATATCATGATTTGTATACTCCAACGGTTCTTTTTTTTTTTTTTTTTCGTTCCATGTCACACCGAAAAAAAGCACAGTCGAGATATACCAGATCCATGGTACTATAACATTCCTTTGTTACAGTATCATGATCTGGTATACTCCAACGGTTCTTTTCTTTTTCGACACGAAATAAAAACGAACAGTCGAGTATACCAGATCCATGATACTATAACAAGTTTCCTTGTAACAGTATCATGGATCTGGTATACTCCAATGTTGCGCACGGACCTTTTTGTTCGCCGCGAATCGATCCAGAAACAACAAGGAGCGAAGATCGCGGGCGGGGTGCTGCAGGTTGCGTCTAGGCCGTGTGGTTCCACAGTCAACAGCCACGCAGCAAGGCGCGGACGGCGGACGTCGGGCGGCGCGAAGAGCGCTGCCGGAACTAAGGTCGTTTCGGATCGGATCGAAGCAAATAAACTATCTCGGGCACCGGGTGAACAGTATGAAGTGCCAGCGGTTTGAATGAGTTCGTCGAAACTAGTAACCCGGTGTTCGTCTCGAACACTTTGGTGAAAGGTGGGCGTGCAGAGTTTGACGTATGGTTTCAATGTAGAACCAGGCGCTTTGGTTCTTGCTAATTTGGAAAAGTTTGGTTGCCAGGCTTTTGGAGTAAGTACGTGAGAGCCAGTGGTTTTGAGCGCGTGTGGTGCTTATAATAAGACTATTTGACCCGTGTGGTGAAAAGCGGGCGTGCCATTAGGTTTTGGACGTATGTGTTCAAATGTTAGAACAGGGCTTTTGCTTATTTGAGAAAGTTGTGTGCAGGCGGTTTGGATAGTACGTTGAGAACTGTGGCCACGCCAGTGGTTTTGAGCGCGCGTGGTAAAGTCGTAGAATCAGACTATTTGGACCCGTGTGGTGAAAAGCGGGCGTCCTAGGTAGTTTGGACGTATGTGTCAATGTAGAACCAGGCGTTTTGGTAGCTAATTTGAAAAGTTGTGTGCAGGCGGTTTGGATGAGTACGTTTGAGAACTGTGGCGGAGCCAGTGGTTTTGAGCGCGTGTGGTGAAGTCGTAGAATCAACTATTTGGACCCGTGTGGTGAAAACGGGCGTGCCAGTAGTTTGGACGTATGTGTTCATATGTTAGACCACGCTTCCTTTGGTCGCTAATTTGGAAAGTTTGTGTGCCCAGCGGTTTGATGGGAGTACTTGAGAACTGTGGCGAGCCAGGTGGTTTTGAGCGCGTGTGGTGAAGTCGTAGATCAGACGATTTGGACCCGATGTGGTGAAAGCGGCGTGCCAGGTAGTTTGCGACGTATGTATTCAAATGTTAGAACCAGGCGCTTTTGGTCGCTAATTTGGAAAATTGTTGTGTGCCAGGCGGTTTGGATGAGTACGTCTGAGAACGTGGCGAGCCAGGTGGTTTGAGGCGCGTGTGGTGAAGTCGTAGAATCAGACTATTTGGATCCGCTGTGGTAAAAGCGGGCGTGCCAGGTAGTTTGGACGTAATGTGTTCTAATGTTAAACCAGCGCTTTTGTCGCTAATTTGGAAAAGTTTGTGTGCCAGGCGGTTTTGGATGAGTATGTTGAGAACGTGGCGAGCCAGGTGGTTTGAACGCGTGTTGAGTCCTTAGCATCAGGAATGTTTGGCGCGTGTGGTAAAAAGTGGCGTGCCAGGTGGTTTGGACGTATGTGTTCAAATGTTAGAACCAGGCGTGTTTGGTCAGTATTTTGAAAGTTGCGAGCCAGGTGGTTTGAACGCGTGTGGTGAAGCTTAGCAATCAGATTTTGGACGCGTGTGGTAAAAGTGGGCGTGCCAGGTGGTTTGGACGTATGTGTTGAAATGTTAGAACCAGGCGTGTTTGGTCTAGTATTTTGAAAAGTGGTGCGAGCCAGTTGGTTTGAACGCGTTGTTAATCTTAGCATCAGGATGTTTGGACGCGTTGTAAAACGTGGGACGTGCCAGTGGTTAAATTAGCGACCAAAAGCGCCTGGTTCTAACATTTGAACACATACGTCCAAACTACCTGGCACGCCCACCTTTCACCACACGTGTCGAAAGAGCCTGGTTCTACGACACACGCGTTTAAACCACCTGGCTCGCCACAGTTCTCGACGAACTCATTCAAACCGCCTGGCACTCATACTGTTCACCCGCGTGCCCGAGAAGTTTGCGACATTTGCTTCCGATCCGATCCGAAACGACCTACCCGGTCGTAGAACGCCTCCCCTTCCGGCCACGCCTCTTCGCCGCGCCGCCCGACCTCCGCCGCCGCCGCTCTGCTGGCGTGGCTGTTGACTGCGAACCACACGGCCGTAGACTGCAACCTGCGCAACGCCCGCGATCTTCGCTCCTTGTTTGTTTCTGGATTCGATTCGCGGCGAACAAAAAGGTTCCGTGTCGCACGGAAAAAGAAAAGAACCGTTGGAGTATACCAGATCCATGATACTGTTACAAGGAAACTTGTTATAGTATCATGGATCTGGTATACTCCGACTGTTCGTTTTTTTTCGTGTGAAAAAGAAAAGAACCGTTGGAGTATACCAGATCCATGATACTGTAACAAGGAAACGTGTTATAGTACCATGGATCTGGTATACTCCGACTGTGCTTTTTTTCGTGTGACATGGAACGAAAAAAAAAAAAAAAAAGAACCGTTGGAGTATACCAAATCCATGATAGTGTTACAAGGAAACTTGTTACAGTATCATGGATGTGGTGTACTCCAACGGTTCTTTCTTTCGTGCACACTCTGCCGCTTTTGAGTTATCGGTGGGAAACTGTTTTTGAAATTTTAATGCAACTATGCGTAAAAGTCCGTTGTTCGTGAACTCTGTGACGTGTGTAGAGTGTGCTTGAAACTGTTAGTGTTAAGAAAAAATGATCGATGCTCGGAACGTAGAACCTCTTTGCTTGCTCTTGAAAATTTGAAGCTCCAGAAGTTCGCACGTGTTGGTTTTATCCGATTCATTTGTGGTTAGGTTTCTTGACATTCTCGTATATAGACTGATTGATTAGTGATTCCGGGCCCGACACCTGCTGATGTTAGTCGTAGGGGACAGATTTGGATGACCTAAAACATCGCCAAAAATGAACAATGAAATACTTTTAAATCTAAAAACAAAGAAAAATGACGTAAAAATGAATCAAAACCACTTCAAGTGAACAACTCAAGATGTTGGATATGTCACTGATGTAATTGAGGCTTCTTCTTGTTCAGGTAAACTCAAATTTTGGTTTGAACTGTTCTTTAAAACAAAATCTCAGCCTTGATTTAACGCGAAATCGGCCGAACTGACACTGGCACCGATAGGCGTCACACGAACCTTAGATTAGACACAATGGCTGACATTACAATACATGAGCGAAGAAATCGAATAGGCTTCTCAGGATTTATGTGGTGAACATTTGTTGCACCTCGTAAGTATTGTTTGAAGCAATTACCATTAAAATAATATTCAAATTGATTAAATAAGCAAAACAATGCATTAAAAATGACGTAAAAGGTTAAAAAGTCGAAATATTTGTCGAAATTGACGAAAAATGTAAAAATTATATAAAAATGGTTCATTTCCTTTTTCCATAACATAAAACTAATTTCTATACTAAACGTACGGTACGGAATTCTATTGGAAGTCCAGTTTGTGATGCGACTTCGATAACAAAACATCAATGACAATTATTGATGTTCAAAATTAAAACATGGATTTTATTCGAGCCATCGATCAAAAACAATGGATGTTTTTAAACATAGAAATTATAAAGCTGATTGAGTATTATCTGACATTAAATTCGTGGTTAAAATTTTAATTTACAGAGACCTTGTTTATTAATTTATAAAAAACCGTCAGTAGTCGCGTGCATTGCTATCGTAATCCAGTGTTATTCATTCGCTGTTTTCAGAGAGAGTTTACAAACCTTTGGCATGGACTTTTCAGTAACTTTCACAGAAGGCCTCAGCTATTGAATTATAACGAAATATGAGTCAAGTGATGTCTGCTGCATGAGCGATAAACCCATAAACAGCCTTTGATTACAATAGTAATCCACTCACCACTGGCGGTTCAGTTTCTGGCCTACGCGGAGATCGTGAATATCGCTGCAATCGATATTGTGAATGTTTATGTAATCTTTATATGTAAACTTTCACAGAAGGCCCCAGCTATTGAGTTATAACGAAATATGAGTCACGTGATGATCGCTGCACGAGCGATAAACCCGGAAACAGCTTTTCATTACAATAGTAATCTACTCACCACTTGCGGTTCAGTTTCTGGCCTACGCGGAGGTCGTGAATATCGCTACAATCAATGTTGTGAATGTTTATGCAGAGAACAGCGGAGAAGGGTTGACCGAGAAGGAAATTCAAAAGGATCTTGCTTGTTCTTTAAGAAATCAGAAATGAAAAAGAATGATAGAGAGAAAATCTGTGCCGACAGCAGTAAGCACACGCGGGCGACTTCTACTGGGAACCCGAGAAGGGACGAGGGTACAGTGGAGTAACCAAAGGTCAACGCGCTTGTTATCTCTACTGTGGACGTCAATGAAACACGTGCAGTCGACAGTACCGCGTAAATTGTGTCCACTGGTTTTGCCGCTTTAAGGAAATCTGTGACATGTTCATCTGTGACAATTTTGTCATTTAATAATCGTAATGCAAAGAATAGCAAGTACACGAAACATGCAGAGCATACGAGTTTTCAAAATAAATATCTACTCTCATATATTTCAGTATTTTTATTTAAAGGTATAATACACACATTTTTGTGTAGCATTTATTAGATTTTTGTAATATATCTACGTTCTAATAATTTCAACGGTATTTTGTAACTGTTCAGTATTTTGTAGGTACCATTACTCGTTCACATTTGAACTAAAAGACGATATGTTCGTAATATATTGTTAGAAAGAATTTTTTTAATGGATTGTAATTCTAATCCTCGCGAGTTACTTTTAATTCTCAATTGTTAGAATCTATTTTGTTTTGTATATCGCCATGTTTTTTTTAAATAAACAGTTGTCTTGCGTGAATTGATGATTGTTTAATGACGTTGCTAAGGATGTTGAATTTCTGAACATACAGATAGGTATAAGTGCAGAAGAGTTGCGGGTTAACAGGGGTTAAAGACGCACGTCACCGCTGGAAAGGGTCACCTGAACTCCGCGGGAAGGCGTCGGTTTGGGATGAGGCGCGTGGTCCTGACGAACGGCGTCATCTCGAAGGGCTGCTCCACGAAGAGCAGCATGAGGAAGTGGCTCGACTGCGTCGTCGAGTTCTGCGTCACCACCTGCAGGCCACTTTCATGTTTTCTTTCTCTGTCTCTCTCTCTCTTTCTCTCTCTCTCTCTCTCTCTCTTTCCATCTCTCTCTTTCTCTTTCCATCTCTTTCTCTCTCCCTTTCTCTCTCTTTCTCTCCCTCTTTCTCTCCCTCTTTCTCTCCCTCTTTCTCTCTCTTTCTCTCTCTTTCTCTCTTTCTCTCTCTTTCTCTCTCTTTCTCTCTCTTTCTCTCTCTCTTTCTCTCTCTTTCTCTCTCTTTTTCTTTCCATCTCTTTCTCTCTCTCTCTTTCTTTCTCTCTTTCTCTCTCTCTTTCCTTCTTTCTCTCTTTCTTTCTCTCTCTCTCTCTCTCTCTTTTTTTTTACTTTCCCGTGTACGTACGTATATACGGAGTAATACACGTAGTATAGGGAAAGTTATGTAATGCTACGGAAAATCCATTTCGAGATTTCAACGGACATACACGTTTTGGGGTCCCCTGATACCGAAAAAGTGCTTTCAGTTTATTAGTAAACATTGTTTTACTAGAGCACATACAATAATTATTTAACTAAGTGCTGCGTTCACATCTACAAGCAGCTTTTGTTAATCTTTATACGTAATAAAATGTCAAGTGTTTGACTACCACAAGGCCCTCATACCTCAAAGATGTTTCTGCACTGCCGGTTCGATTTTGCGGTACTTTGACAGTCGTATCCCATAGGTCCCGGGCCCTGCAACAGACACACACCAACGTTACTCCTGTGTTACGACCTAGCTATTGGTTTGCAAAACTTAAATGTTTTTAAGACAATTGTCACGACATTTCGACTGATTTTTTTAAATTTCTGTGTTGATTTCTAATTCTTGACAAATACTATAACTTCTATTGTAAATAATAAACAATTTACAAGTTTCTGGAGTGTTTCTATGCTTCTACATTGCAACGTTTTGCTTAGAAAGCATTTTTTCAAACTAACTTTTGAATGCTTATTGCGGCTGAACCATTCGGAATACTCCAGTAGTTTATTAGATAAAATATGCTTAAAAGTGTCTTAAGAGCTTATTTGCGAAGTTTCGACGTTTTTTCCTCGGAACCCCAGTAATCCGAACTAATTGGATTGGATTCGAACTGTTCGAATTCGGAAATGTTGGTATTATCCCAAAAAAATTACCACACATGTATGATCTATCTATAAAATTACCAGACCATGCAACGTAGCGTGCGATGTGATAAAATAGCAACATAGGGTAGCGATCGCATCCTCAAGCATAAGAACGTCATTACATGATCAAGCAGATTCAGTGCCTTACGGGAAAAGATGATCAATTTTGCATGTTTCTCCATGTGAAAATTACTGATAAACATAAAAATGTAATATAACCAAAGTTACCAGTTCAAGAAACGTTTCTTTTATATAACTTGTGTTTCAATTATTAGTTGTTCAGTTCCACAGTAATTATAATATTCTTTCCTTACACTACAAGTAAGCATTTTATTTATTTTGTTTATTTTTCCTCCATCCCGAAATCGGTTCCGATTTGCGGGGTTCGGATTATCGACGTTCTAGTGTGTATGTATGTCATAATTAGGACTGTGATTTATATGCATTTGCGTATTTTTTCTGTTAACTAAAACATCCCGTTTCAATAAATTGTATACGTTTTGCGGCATTTAGAATGAATTTAACATATTTTTATTTCGTATATTTTCGCATATATCTCCATAATTGCGTATTTTTGCATAATTGGGATTTATTGCATGTTCACTTCTCACCCGCAAAAACTACTGTTCCCAAAACTACTGCAAACCCAAAAGTTACTGTTCCGTCAGCGTGTAAGCCGCTCTGACAGTTCTCTGGCCACTCGCTATGGTACATATGTGACCTGCTCTGAAGCAATGGGCTTCGGAGTATTTGTTTACGTTGCCATAGCCACCGCTCAACGTTGCCTGGCTTGTACGAAGTCGGTCGAGAAGCACGCTACGACCTGCTATCGGCAGCATCAGTCGAAAAGGAATGTGCATCCGCCGAGTGCCTATGCGTGCCCACACACGGCGCAAACGTGGAGTGGTGTTGAAAGAGTCAGGCCCGTGAATTTGTGACCCGGCCGATCTGGGAGTGCGTCTTTTGTTCGCCGAGTGGTGAAGGAGACCTGCCGGAGCTGACACGTGTTTTGAACGCCTGAGTTTGAATAGCGATACGTTTCGGCTGTGGCAGAGACCTCAAGACGTCTTTGCCTGTCGGTAGGTGTGAGAGAATTCAACCGTCTCAGGGGGAATTCCGCGAACTCCGGTCTCTGGTCGTGTTGAGACTTGAAATTTTGAATTACAAAAAAATATATTTTTACACATACATTTACATTTTTACATTACACTATTTCGCATATTTTCTATTATATCTACATCTCCGTTTTTATTGCATGTAAATCACAGCCCTAGTTATCATGAATGAGAGTGAGAGTGAGTGAGTGAGTGAGTGGGAGAGAGTGAGTGAGTGAGTGGGAGAGAGTGAGTGAAGGCGAGTGAGTGGGAGAGAGTGAGTGAGGGCGAGTGTGTGAGGGCGAGTGAGAATGAAAGTTAGTGAGTGAGAGAGGGAGATAGTGAGGGAGGAAGAAAAAGGGAGAGAGAAAGAAAGAGGGAGAGAGAGAGAGAGAGAGAGAGAGAGAGAGAGAGAGAGAGAGAGAGAGAGAGCGACCTCGACGAAGAAGGGGTGGTCGTAGCCGGCGAGGAGCACGCCGAGCGCGCGCTTGTTGCTGGCGTGGGCGGCGGAGCTGCGCTGCGGGCGGTAGGTGGCGGGCGGCACGGCGGCCAGGGCCACGCGGCGCGTGACGAGACAGGCGGACAGCTCGGGCCCGCCCGCCAGCAGCGCCAGCACCGCCTCCGGCACCTCCTTCTGCACACACACACCCCCGCCACACACACACGCGCGCCCTCAGACACACCCATATGCACCAAGCGGCAAGCGGATTCGGTCCAACTCAACAGGCGGATTCCAAAGCGCACCAACCCAGAACTGTATTATGCTTATGTTCTTCACTACTTATTACTATTTCATGCTTATTTTCTTACTAAATTTTCCCTTATACCAACATCTTTGCTCAGGGACAGAAATATGTTTGAATGGTAAATTCTTTCTCTGTTTTAACAAGTCAGTTTAGGTTAACAATTCCCTCTCAAGGACGGACAGTGATTTAAGAATATTTGTCTGTTAAACCTGCTAACCTGACCGTGGAAAATTTATGCCACTCCTAAGTAAACACTGTTACAAAAAAAAAAAAAAAAAAAACCTTTTGATTCAATATTTAAATTTTTTCTTTCAATTGGGAATTTGAAACCTAGCTGATGTATTATTTCATTTTAATGCTCTTTTTTTGGGTTTAAAGAGAAAATGGGAATTAATTTAGCTATATTTGGGGCAAGAACCGTCAACTGACTTCTCTTCAAAACTGTCATAGATCAGGTATCCAGTGGCATGACACCACTCCGTAAGCTATTTTTACAACACCTTCTTTTTAAATTTTGCTCCAATTTTTCGAGACACAGAGCCCGCGAGCTCTAGTAAGCGTGTTATTTCGCCCTCGACAGGCCTGGTTTCGATGAAACCGTTCATAAATTACGTAACGCAAATTTGAATAAGTATTCCCTCTTCCCCTTGTAACGCACCCGTAACGTGCCAGTGAACCCCTTACAATAATTATGTAGCGCTAGCGACAATCTCCACCCCCTATGTAAATGCATAAGGTCAAAAGAAATTATAGTTCAGTACAAAAGAGAATTCACTTAATTCAGTAACAACTTCTAACTACTTAAAATATTTAATAAAACCAATTAATTAGATAATGTTACCGTGTTTTAGTGTGTAAAAAATAAGGTATTTCAACAAATGATTTAAAAAATGTAAAAAAGAATTCAGTGTTACATATCACTAATAGAATACCCCCTACCTCTATTTAACGCTGCCGCAAACCCCCTCCCCGCTCTTTAGCGTTACGTAATTCACAGACGGCTCTTAGATGAGGGTAGTTGGGACCGAGCATGTGCCGGAAGAGTTGTTGAGAGGGGGGCTGCGTTACCGGGTGGGCGAGGCGGGGCACGGCTGGCTCCGGGGTCTCCCGGGCGGTGGCCGG
>BOPP01000167.1:2750766-2765719 GCA_017312745.1 Gryllus bimaculatus
CTCTCCCTCTCTCTTCCTCTCCCTCTCTCTTCCTCTCCCTCTCTCTTCCTCTCCCTCTCTCTTCCTCCCCTTTTTTCATTGTCTATCCCTCTGTTTCTCTCCCTCTCTCTCCCTCTTTTTTTCTCTCTCCCTCTTCCCCCTTCTCGCCTCTCCTCTCTCCTCTTTCTCCCTCTCCCCGTCTTTCTCCACTCCCCCTTTCCCTCTTTCGCTCTCTCTCTACCTCTCCTTTCTTCTTCACACTCCTCTCCTTTCTCCCTCTTCCCCTCGCTCTTTCTTTTCTGTCTCCCTCTCTCCCTCTTTCTCCCTCTCTCCCTCTTTCTCCTCCTCTCCCTCTTCCTCCCCCTCTCCCTCTTCCCCCTTCTCGCCTCTCCTCTCTCCCCTCTCTCCCTCCTTCCTCTCCCCTCTCTTCCTCTCTCTTCTTTCCCTCTCGTTTTGTTTCTCCCTCTCTCCATCTTTCTCTCTCCATCTTTCTCTCTCCCTCTTTCTTTCTCTCTCCCTCTTTCTTCCTCTCTCCCCCTTCATCCCTCTCTCCCTCTTTATCACTCTCTCCCTCTTCCTCGTTCTCCCTCTTTCCTTTCCCCCTCTCTCATCCTCTGTTACTATTTCTCCCTCTCTCTTTTTTCATTGTCTATCCCTCTCTGTTTCTCTCCCTCACTCTCACCATCTTTCTCCCTTTCTCTGTCTCCCTAAAGAGGGACCAGAGACTTTCCCTCTCTTTCTGTTTCCATCTGAACCGGCTGGGTGTATCTCAGTTTCATCATTGCAGCTGTCTCTGCAATGGCTCTGACCAGAAGCTCCCAGAATTTGAGTTCTGAAGGGAGCGTATTTACAACACTATCATCATTACATAGTTAGGGTGAATTCAATTCCTCCGTGGAACGGAATTTTAGCGGCTAGCTCTCAGTGGAGTTTTCCGTGGTTCCTCTGATCAACACAGCCAAACGCTGGAGCTGTACCCTAGCACACGGGCCGCGGACCGCGCGCGATCTTTCCTTTCTCTTCCTTGTCCTTTCATCACCCCTTATTTACACACACTTCCATGCACTACACTATCACACATGGTGGGAGACCGGTCGGGAGCTGAGAGCTTGTCCCGGCTGGGGCGGTGCCCCGCTGGTTGGAGTGTCCGCGCCAGACGACCTGTGAGTCAGCGCCGGATCTCACCATGTAGCAGCGGAAACCACCACCAACTCTACATAAGAGCATGAACTACACTTACTGGACCAATGATCTTAGCTGTTGATGAGTTGAAACTCTAATCAATCAATCAATCAATCCAAATAACGAATTTGCTGGTAGACTACAGTTGAAATGGTACTTGATGGTTGAACATTATAGGAAACGCCATAGTTTCGCCGTAGCGGGGGTGCTGCTTAGAATTGTATGTAGTTTGGAAGGGCTCCAAACAAACAGTAGTGCAATTAACCCTACTGGATATGAAGGACTTCAAGAGACAGTGGCGGTACATTTAATGACATAAATATACCTGCCACTCATAAATTAACAAGTAGCAAGGGTACATTTGCAGTTTTTCAAGCATTACGCAATTTTCACGGTTACGTAAAATGTTTAAAATTTGTTACACTGAGTGTTTCGGGATAAATATAATAAACTTCTTGAGCATGTAGGTAGATTGAAGATTTTTTTAATTTTTACAATGATTTGTGGTGAGAAATTTCACATAACAAAGCTACATTAATTCACATTTGCCCCTGATTGGATTATCAACTCATCCTGCTTTGTGTTTGGTAGAAAAACGAAATCCCTTTGATTACGTTAGAAAGTATCCACACAAACACCCGTTCATGATGAGTTGCTGAGATGAATGAATGAATGAATAAATGAGTCCCATGAAGTCTTTTGAGACACTCAATTGCTTCCAAAGTTTATACGTATACGTTTGAACTGCCAAAAAAATAGGTGGTTCGACAACAGAAAATATAACTTAAAATTTAATTGCGTCCCAAACTTACGCTACCGTTTTTGGGATTGATTGATTGATCATTTGTTTTCTCCGGCCGTGTGAACTGCTGTGCTCATTAAGTGAAGTGAACGTTTTCATCACGGGAGGTGTCGGTGTTCTTCACCCCCTGGATAGTGAGATCCGACACCGATCTACACGTCGTGTCGCGAGGTGTTCCTCATTCAGGTATCTCCCACCGGGGAGGCACCGCACCAACTGAGACAAGCATTAAGGCTAAATGCACCGAAAAATACTTGTAGGAAAATTTAATAGATCGCAGAACTATCGCAGGGGAATTTACTTTACTGATTAGGTGTGAACCAATGGTCCGATTTTCGATTTGTAAAGGGCATTTGACGCGTTTTCAAAATAGAATTTACGCTACGATGACCTTATTCCAAAAATCTAGCAAGAACGCGAATTTGAAATTAGTTCTCAAACTTCCGAGAACCAATTTAAAAATGTTGCCTTATAGCGCGATGGCGACATGCTTCCTGAATCCAACGCCGTGACAATCATGCAAATCGGACGAATAGGAGCGTCGTAAAGTGGAATTTACGAAAACACCTCGCCCCCCCCCCACTTCCCCTTATGCGCCGTTGCGTCACCCACCCGCCCGTTATGGGCCCTCTGTCAGCGCGGTGGCACGGCAAAGGCCCGGCGTCGTGCGGCCAGCCGCGACGGACGGACGGAGGAGGCGGTACTTGCGGGACACGCAAGCCACACACTCGGTTTATGCGTTCGCCACTTTGCATCTCAATCTATTTTTCACGGATATCAAACTAGAGATTCTATACTATTACAGACTGAGGTAAACGGTCTGTAATAGTAGTACATAACTACCTTTTCACATATTTCCGTCTTTCGAATACCATTTAAATTTTTTTTGATGCATTACTCAAAATATTGATTCCGATTTTTAACTATTTTTTAAAAAAAAAGGAACTAATTGTGTAAATATCTTCATTATTCCATCTCCTCACATCTTATTTTAGATATATTTTACTTCTAAGGTCTTCTGTTTTCACTCCACCATGGTCTAAAATCTTTCGTTGTCAAATACCGTAAAAAATGAACGGAGTATACGCACGAGTTCTTTTATCCTACAACACGACTTTTGATCTCAAAACGACGTTTATCTGCTTTAAAGTGTTCATCTGGTGAATCTTGGGAAAAACCAAGTAAAATAGTCGAAGCTAATTTTAAAAATGTTCAACAATTTGAGTTAACATGTATAACGTCCAGAATGTCAATAAGTAGTAAATTGACGATCATTTTTCTACTGTTTTATTTAGTTCGGTTATGGTGTCTACATTTCTCTGAACATCTATTTGTCTATAGAGTTACGTTTTAAAGTCGAACACTGTTTCTTAAAGGCATTTCCACTCACACCAATCTAAAAGGTTCATTTATTAGAGACCTTTGATGTATGGTGATTAGTCTCGTGAATGCAGTGCATGTTAAATTGCAGGAAATGGGAATCTTCTTGCCAACCAGGATTCTTGTTAAGCCAATCATGATCCTTGTTGAGCTAACCAATATCCTTGATGAGCCAACCAATATCCTTGTTGAGCCAAATAATCTTTGTTGAGCCAACCCATATCCTTGTTGAGCCAACCAATATCCTTGTTAAGCCACCCATGATCCTTATTAACCTAACTATGACCCTAAATGAGTCAACTATGATCCATGTTAAGCCAATTATTCTTGTTGAGCCAACCAAATTATTGTTGAGCCAACTAATATCCTTCTTGAACCAACAATGATCCTTGTTAAGCCTACGGTGATCCTAATAAGCAAACTATGATACTTGTTAAGCCAACCATAATCCATCAGTGGAAGATCAACCAATCTGATATCGATCACGGGAAGGATCGACACAGCAAGTCGATCAAGTGCGGGATCGACTCAGCAAGTCGATCAAGTGGGGGATCGACCCAGCAAGTCGATCAATTGTTGGATCGACCCAGCAAGTCGATCAAGTGGAGGATCGATCCAGCAAGACGATCAAGTGGGAGATCGACCCAGCCAGTCGATCAAGTGGGGGATCGACCCAGCAAGTCGATCAAATGGGGGATTGTCCCAGCAAGTCGATCAAGTGGGGGATCGACCCAGCAAGTCGATCAAGTGGAGGAGACTCAGAGAGTCGATCAAGTGGGGATCGACCCAACAAGTCGATGAAGTGCGTGATCGACTCAGCAAGTCGATCAAGTGGGGGATCGACCCAGCAAGTCGATCAAGTGGGGGATCGACCCAGCAAGTCGATTAAGTGGGGGATCGAAGTGGACAGTTTATCAAGTGGGGGTCACGTCGCCATCGAGCTCTAAGGCAACATTTTTAAATTGGTTCTCGGAAGTTTGAGAACTAATTTGAAATTCGCGTTTTTGCTAGATTTTTGGAAAAAGGTCATCGTAGCGTAAATTCTATTTCAAAAAAGCGTCAAATGCCGTTTACAAATCGAAAATCGGACTATTGGTTCAGACGTTACCAATAAAGTAAATTCCCCTGTGACAATGCTGCGATCTATTGAATTTTCCTACAAGTATTTTTCGGTGCATTTAGCCTTAAATGAAGTGAACGTTTTCATCACGGGAGGTGGCGGAGTTTTTCACCCCCTGGATAGTGTGATCTGCCGCCGATGTACACGTCGTGTCGCGAGGTGTTCCTCATTCAGGTATCTCCCACCGGGGAGGCACCGCACCAACTGAGACAAGCATTAAACTCCCGTCTGACCTCCCCACAAGTATGGTAGTGGTAGTGTGGTGCATGATGGGAATGGATAGGGAAAGGAATGATCGCGTACGGTTCCTGGCGTGTTTGCAAGGGTACTGCTACGGCATTCGCCTGGCGTTGACTGGCGAATCCACGGAAAGCTACCAATCAAGCAGCCAACCGCTGGAAGTTTCCTCCGGCAGGCAACTGAATTCGACCTAGCTATCTAGCTAGTGCAGAAGATTTTGCCACCGGCGGGTCTCGAGTCCTAGGGACCCATACACAACGCAAACGTAAACATTGGCGCAGTGCATGACGTAAATATTAACATAAGTGATAGACTGAAGTATTCACAATGTCTAACATAAACGTAAGCAAAATAAGAGTTTCTATTGACCGTGAGACATTCTAGTTTACTATTGGTTGGATGTGGGAATCAATTTCAATGCATCGACTGTGTTCATGGCCCATATGGTGTTCGTGTATCGATTTCGCTGGTCTTTCAATTGTCGATTTTGAGTTAACGTACTGTGATTTGTTCATTTCTTATGTCTTACTTAAGCATAAGCACAGAAGCTTGCAAGCTTTTAAGTTAAGGTCTTACCTGATATGCTTATGCGAACGCATTGTGAATGAGTCCGCTTGTGGACATAGTTCTAACGTTTATGTTAACGCCATGCTTATATTAATGTTTGTATTGTAAATGGGCCCTAAGACCTCCTGATCAGAGGCGCTGCAGTGACATAAATCGATGCCCTGATTCGATTTAGCATGCTTTTGATAAGGGAAAAGGAATTCATTCCTTTTGTGGCGGATATTTGTATACCAGGAATACCGGGTACTTCAGCTAGTTAACCACATTATGCTCTTGCCCGAAGGAAATAAAAAAGAAATGCTGATGTGTGTGCATCGCTAGAAATGGACGCAGGATGCATTCTGCAAGAGCGGCAGAAGGTCATAAAGATTAGGGGCGATTACATTCTTGACAACTTGACTTGTGTTTACTCTACAAATAAAATCAACTTACATCATAGTTGCCGCTACTTTAGAATTTAGCCATTGTAGGCATAAAAGCACATGTATTCACTGGTCCGGCCAAAGTTATAAACACACACATTAATTTAAAAGCAACGAGCATTTCCTTCTTAAAAGAAGAGAACAGAAAGACGGGGATTTCAACATAGTTACTTGTCTTGTTTGACTAATTAATACCTCATTCGTCGATCGTGAGAGGCGATATCGCTAAGTCAGTAGTGTGGCGATATGGGATCGAAGGATCGCGGGTTCCATTCCCGCATCGGGCATGGATGTATTTGTGATCGTCTTTTCACCCTTCATCATCTCACTTCATTAATGAAAGATTAATAATTCCCTGCGCGAGCAGGAAGCCTTTGCCCTTAATGGGATGTGCAGTTGGCTAATAAAAAACATAACAAAAAAAAAACAACATTCGCAGTTTATTTTCTTGTCCAACCAATGTTCACCTGCGTTGACGGTAGTTTTCGCAACTGAATCGTGTGAATTTGAATTCTCACGGGAGTTCAAATCAGCTTTGTTTTTTTTTTCGTTTTGATACTTCAAATATTTTCTTCATTAAAGGTTGTATATCAGCCTAGTTCATCATTAGTCAAGCTTGCTTTGTTATAAAACAGTTGAGGGTTTATTCTGATTCTAATAAATAGGGGGCGGGTTTTAATGACCTAAAGCATCGCCAAAAATGATCAATAAAATGCTCATAAAATGTTTTTAAATGCCATAAAAGGGAAGCAAAATTACGTAAACCATTATCAAAACCAGTTCAGATGAACAACTCAAGCTGTTATGTACAGATGTAACAGAGTCTTCTTTTCGTTCAAGTAAACTCAGCTGGCAAACTTTTGGTGCGGACCGTTCTTTACCAGCAAATCTTTGTATTTTAGTTATCCCAAAATCGGCCAAACTGGTAATGGCGCTGATAGGCGTCACAGGAACCTTGGATTACACACTCGCAACGGCTGACGTTACAATTTTTGAGCCCAGAAATCGAATAGGCTACTCAGGAATTCTGTGGAGAACATTTGTTGCATCCCGTAAATGTTATTTGTAGCAAGCAAAATGATATTAAAATCCACGAAATCATCAAAAATTGCTTTAAAATCGGTAATAAATGACGGTAGAAAATGCCATATAAAATGGTTCGTTTGCCTTTGGAATAACATAAAATTAATACCTATACTAAAATGCATTGTTCTAAAGAGAAACAAAAAAATGATATTTCAATAAAATCCGCCATTTACTAATAAATGTAATGATCGTGGGCAGTTGAGAGGTATCAATGCTCGTGAGCAATGGAAACGTGTATAGTATTCGATAAACCTGTGTCCGTCTATATCTCTCGGTTAGACCTTTCGCGATCCACTAATCGAGACAAATCGAGATGTCATTCGACGCGTCTCGGTGTCTTGATGGGGAACTGATCATGTTTCCGGATTCATCCAGACGATTCGAAGACATTTCTTTAAAAAAAACAGTTTAAAAAATTGTTTAGCCACTGAAACGCGTTTTTAGGTTACGTCCGTCATCTAAAAAGGTGATCAATAGCTCATTTGCTTACTCTCAATGAGACAAAGTGATTGGAATATTTCTTTGACGGTTCTTTCTATTGCATCAGGGAATAATTCTAGAACACTTTTTTTATAGCAATGCATCAACGTGTATAATGGTAAAATGCTTAATTACTGTACTCCCTTTCCGGCATTGTCATGAATCTGTACTATATGATTCATTAGATTGTCGATAATTAATCCTAATTTTGTGATGAAACAAGATTTTTAAAAAGTATTTTAATTGTTACATTTTCGTGTATCATTCTACGCCCAAAAATGGTCGAGCCTCCCAGCAGTAATATGTTGTTGTTTTTTTATTTTGTAATTGTAAAGTACAAATAACCTTTTTTAATATGTAAAAACCCGTAGGAAATGACACAGCAATGTAATTTGTCAATAATTGTGTTGTTGGAACCATTGAAATTCAGTATAAAGAGTCTTTTGAATTCTACGCCAACAAATTCATCATTTATCAGCGTTGCCATGACTAGAAGTCCATTTTAAATTATATCACCTTACAATTGCAATTAGTAACAGTGAGCTATAACCATGACTTTCTTTAGTTTATTCATGATTGTTGCAGAATGTCTGTAACTATAAGGTGCAGAATCACTTGCATTATGTATTCATATTATTTAAGAGGTTAACAATTGATGTCATAGAGCATAAGCTGGTTGGGTAATGTGAACACAACACATTCTGATTTAAAAAAGAGATTAACTTACCTAGTACAATACTTGGTGCAACCAAGAAAAGAACGTCGCAGAATATCAAATACATTATTTGATTATTTTTTCGTTCTTCTGTAGAATCTCACACTTGTGTTTTATCAGAGGAAACTCTGTGTTCGCTTGTTAATACACTCGAATGTCAAACAATTCATTCGCCTAGCGTTTGAGACTGCTCATCTGTTTTGGGAATATCGAAGGAAACTTGTTCTTTATTTGTTTCATATGTTAACTTTCAGTATCTTTTCTAACTTCCGTAACATACGAATATCAGTGCAGTACTTTTGCGAATTCATGTTGTAATTAATTTTAAATAACCGGAGGCTTTGTGAAGTGTAATTTTGAAGAATTACAAAGATTGCTTTGTGTTATAAAATATTTCTTCCATTTACACACATTTTATAATAGAATATCTACACTTTAGTTTAATGGACTAGAAAAATCTTTTCTGTTGTATAATTGTTTCTGTACAAATATAGACTCTCAAAAGACCATAAAATGACCATTAAAGACCATCAAAATGAAAAAAAAAATTATTTTAACAATGGTATACAATGCATAGTTTTGTGTACAATTTTTAAAAGACTAAGTATGAAACAAGTTATGTTTCAGCTTCTATGTATTAAGGGATACCCATCTAAATCAGGTTTGACGTCCAGTTTCCCTGACACTTTGAGCAAATGCTGAGATGGTTACTTGTTTTGCTTCTGGGCATAAATGTACTATCCGCACGTTTTGCTGAGCTTTTCTTTTGCTAGTTATGGTAGGAATAGATTTGTTACTGCACTTTCGTGTGGGCTATGGAAAAAATAGTGTGTGGCGTCGTGAAAAACAATCTGAAGCTCAAGAGATTTAGACGCTTAGAATGGTTCAGGATGTAGATGTTGTAATGGATTCGGCCTAGCCTCATAGCATCACGTTATGTAATTTGTGTGTAATAATCACCCACTAAATAAAATTTTTAAAACAGCTAAAGAGTGTGTGTTGCGTCATGTCAGAGACAACCCGAAGCCGAAGAGACTTAGAAATTTAGAATTGTTCAGAATGTAGATGTTGTAATGGCTTCGGCCTAGCCTCATAACATCAGGTTATGTAATTTATGTGTGTGATAATCAACTACTAAATGAAATATAAAAAACTAAAGAATGTGTGTTGCAGACAACTCGAAGCCAAAGAGAATTTGAAATTTGGAAAGATTCTCTATGTAGATGTTGTAGTGGCTGCGGCCTAGCCTCATGGCATCAGGTTTTGTAATTAATATGAGTAATAATCACTAAATAAAATGTTTTTAAAAAAACAGCTAAAGAGTGTGTGTTGCGTCATGTCACGACAACCCGAAGCCGAAGAGACTTAGAAATTTAGAATGGTTCAGGACGTAGATGTTATAGTGGCTTCGGCCTAGCCTCATAGCATCACGTTATGTAATTTATATGAGTAATTATCACCTACTAAATAATTTTTTTAACTAAAGAGCGTGTGTTGCGTTGTGTTGCAGACAACCTGAAGCCGAAGAGGTTTAGAAGTTAAGAATGGTTCTGGATGTAGATGTAGTGGCTTGGCTTAGCCTCATAGCATTAGGTTTTGCAATTTATGTATATAATAATCGCCTACTATATAAAATGTAAATTAACTAAAGAGTGTGTGTTGCATCGTGTTGCAGACAACTCGAAGCCAAAGAGTGTTTGAAATTTACAATGGTTCAGGATGTAGATGTTGTAATTGCTTCGGCCGAGACTCATAACATCATGTTATGTAATTTATATGTGTAATAATCACCTACTGAATAAAATGTAAAAAACACTAAAGAGTATGTGTTGCAGGCAACGTGAAGTCGAGGTGGCTTAGAAATTTAGAATGGTTCAGGATGTAGATGTTATAGAGGCTTCGGCCAAGCCTTATAACATCGTGATATGTCATTTATATGAGTAATAATCACTAAATAAAATGTTTAAAAAACAGCTAAAGAGTGTGTGTTGCAGGCAACTCGAAGCTACAGAGGATTAGACGTTAAGAATGATTCTGGATGTAGATGTTTTAATGGCTTCGGCCTAGCCTCATAACATCCGGTTATGTAATTTGTGTGTAATAATCACCTACTAAATATTTTTTTAACTAAAGAGTGTGTGTTGAATCGTGTTGCAGACAACTCGAAGTCAAAGAGGCTTAAAAATTTAGAATGTTTCACGATGTAGATGGCTTCGGCCTAGCCTCATGGCATCAGGTTTTGCAATTTATGCGTGGAATAATCACCTACTAAATAAAATGTTTAAAAAAGCAGCTAAAGAGTGTGTGTTGCGCCGTGTTGCAGACAACCTGAAGCCGAAGAAGCCCGTGGACCTGGCCAGCCTGCAGAAGAAGGAGGAGCAGCAGCAGCGATTGGACGACGGCGGCGCTGCGGCGCCCGCCCCCGAGGCGGTGGCGGCGGCGGCGGCGGCGGAGGCGCCCGTCCAACAGACGCAGACGCAGCAGGTGCGCGCCTTCCTTTCTCGGTCTTTCGTCTCGTCTTTTGCCTGCTCCTGTCTTCGCGTTAACGATCCTCCCCTCCTCTTTCCTTTCTGTCTTACCTCCTCGCCTCACCTCGCCCTTCGTTTCTTTTCTCTTCACTTCCCTCGTCTGCTTCAGTCACCACTTAACTGCTACTCCCTTCCTCTCCTTCATTCCTTACCTCGCTCTCCCTTTTTTCCTTTTGCTTTATACCTCGCCTGGAGCTTCCATCTCCTTCCTTCATAGCTTTATTCCTAACTGTGACCTTTCATTTTTCCTTCATGTCTTCAGTCTTCACTATACTGTTACTCCCCTCTTTCCTTCCTTCTCGTCCCTCCTCTCCTTCATTCCTCACCTCACCCTTCCTTTCTTACGTCTCGTCCTTCTACTTTATTCCTCGTATTGCTGTTTGTTTCTTCTTTTACGTCCTTCCTCTGTTTTAGTCTTCACTTTAGTTTTCTTCCTCCTCTTTCCTTCCTTTTCGTACTTTCACTGTGCCATTCTTCACTTTCTCTTTCTTTCCTACCTTCTTTATTTCATTTTCGTTCTTCCTGTGCGTTACACTTCACCTTGCACTTATTTTCCATATTCATTCTTTCTCCTCTCTCTCTGCTTGCTTCCTCCTTTCCTTCCTTTTTCCTGCATATTTTTTCACCTTACTTTCCTTCTTCCCCTTCTTGCTCTCCTTTCTCTTTTCTCTCCTATCTTCCCTTCAATCTCCCACTCCTTCCTTATATTTGTATTTTCCTTTTACTTCCTCCCCATCGTCTTTTGTTTCTTCCAGTGTCTTCATCCCCATTCCGCACACTTCTTCTTCTCCTTTCTCTTCATTTCCTTCCTGTTTTTCCTTTTTCTCCCTATATTCTTCTGTTTCCTTCCTCTCCATCAATCAATTATTTCCTTCCTTTCCTCTCGTTCCTGTACTTTCTCTTTCACCGGTGTATTACTTTTTCTTCCTCCCCTTCATATTTTTCTATTTTCCTCAGACGTTACTTCTTTGCATTCCTCTTATTGTTTCTCTACACGATTTTCCAGTATATTCTTCCCCTTTCTTTCGATTCCTCGACGTCTATTCTTTCCACTTTCTCTTTATTTTATCTACCTCTCCTTTCATTTCTTTTTATTTTCGTCCTTCGTCTTCCTTCCTCCTATTTCCTTCCTACCTTCTTCCTTTTCTTTCCTTTATTTCTCCCTCTCGTGGTGCACATTTTCATTGTTTTCTTCGTGTCCTCATTGGTCTTCCACTTTCTACCTCCCCAAGTTTCCTTTGCTGGTGGTTCTGGTTGCACCATGACTTCGTTGTGGCGCCCCTAACGCTGCCCTGTGGCGCCGTCTGCGGCAGGAGCAGACCCAGCAGGGCGACGGCGCAGCGGCTGTGGACGACGTGGCCGCCGACGATGACGACGAGGACGAGGAGGACGAGGAGGCTGACGACGCGGATGACGCTGACGAGGAGGTGCGCGCATTGCCCACAGTTTGTTGGGAAGAAATTAGTTGTTAACGTCACTAGGACGTTACAGAGCCGATAACCGGTGCCGTTTAAGTTCAAACGACGAGGTGATAGCTGAGGTTTATAACCAACCAAGTCCGTTATTTGGGAGAACTACGGTCTGTGTCTACGGATTGTCTTTATCACAAATACTTTTCGTAATACAATGTTTTTCTAAGATAAATCGTAGAAACAAGAAATTCAATTTCAAGGAAGAAATATACATCTAACGTGCGCCTGGAAACTCTTTCCGCACCGAGGCAAGTCGAGCCTCCTATTCTAAATTGCATTTGTGTTTGTAGCAACCAGATCATGTGGAAACAAATGAAGGTGACAACACTGCCAGCATCTGATATCATTGGGATCTGTACGCAATTTACGTTTTCTTTTGTTGCAAGCTTCAGCTCCTGCTACGTACATAATTTCTATTTCTATAGCACTCGCAATAGCGAAGTGACACTGCGGAGAGACGTACTGATCGTACGTCATCTGGCATACTGTTCGAAAGGCGTACTGTTCGTACGTCATCTTTAGCTACAATTAATATGTTGGATTCTTCTTAACGGGCAGCGGACTGTTAATACTTAAGGGACACGGCTGTTAAGAAATGCTATTCGTTCCACTGTTTGGTTGCATTAAATCGGTATTTTAACATTAGTATCACGAACGTTGATTTACTATGACGTAGAAATGATTTCCTGTTCATCTAGTACCAATATCAATGTTTTAAAACCATCGATGTTTCTTTGCCAGCTGTAGGCTAGTAGCTTGTGCAGGAGCGGTTTGACATGCCTGATGTAAACGAATGAATTAGGAAATGAATCAATAAAATTAATGAAGTAAATTAAATGAAGTGATGTATGAAGTGATGTATGAAGTGATGAATGAAGTGATGTATGACGTGATGTATGACGTGATGTATGAAGTGATGAATGAAGTGATGAATGAAGTGATGAATGAAGTGATGAATGAAGCGATGAATGAAGCGATGAATGAAGTGATGAATGAAGTGATGAATGAAGCGATGTATGAAGCGATGAATGAAGCGATGTATGAAGTGATGAATGAAGTGGTGAATGAAGTGATGAATGAAGTGATGAATGAAGTGATGGATAAAGAGATGAATGAAGAGATGGATGAAGTGATGCATGAGCTGATGTATGAAGTGATGTATGCGGTGATGTATGAGGTGATGAATGAAGTGATGAATGAAGTGATGTATGAAGTGATGAATGAAGTGATGTATGAAGTGATGAATGAAGTGATGAATGAAGTGATGAATGAAGTGATGAATGAAGTGATGAATGAAGTGATGAATGTAGTGATGAATGTAGTGATGAATGTAGTGGTGAATGAAGTGATGAATGAAGCGATGAATGAAGCGATGAATGAAGCGATGTATGAAGCGATGAATGAAGCGATGAATGAAGTGGTGAATGAAGTGGTGAATGAAGTGGTGAATGAAGTGGTGAATGAAGCGGTGAATGAAGTGATGAATGAAGTGATGAATGAAGTGATGAATGAAGTGATGAATGTAGTGATGAATGAAGTGATGAATGAAGCGATGTATGAAGCGATGAATGAAGCGATGTATGAAGCGATGTATGAAGCGATGTATGAAGCGATGAATGAAGTGATGAATGAAGTGATGTATGACGTGATGTATGACGTGATGTATGACGTGATGTATGACGTGATGGATGCAGAAATGAATGAAGTAGTGATGAAATAATGAACGCAATGTGCCAGGAGGCGGAGGAGGACGCGGCGGGCGAGCAGGCGGAGGAGGGCGCGGGGGCGGCGCAGGCGGCGGCCGCTCAGGCGGACGCGGCGGCGCAGGCGGCCGACGACAGCGCCTCCGACGGCGACGAGGACGACGACGAGTACGGCGACGAGTACGACGGATCCGCAGGTACGTGCTGACGCGCAGAGCGTTCATCAATGCATCCAATGACGTCTTGGCCGGTTTGTTTTTTGTTTAATTGACACGCAAATTGAACAGAAGTTTATGTCTGAAGGGCGCGAAACAGGTGATTCACGCATGATTTGAGTTTGTCGTCTGAGCGTAGCGAGAACTACAAAGAAACGAGGCCCTAAGAGGATATTCAAAATAGTTCCTGATGCCAGGCTCTTTGTCGTTTCAGGCTTCCTTGGAAGCCTACCTTCGAAGCGGGGCTGGGGATCTTTCCACCCTTTCAGGCCCTTGACGCGCCTGGGGTGTGACTCTTCTCTATCTCCGCTAGATTTCGGTCTCAGTTAACTACATCCGAGCTATCTGTTTGGGACAATGTGAGATGTTTTTAGGGCGGGATATTGTCAGAGGGATTTCATGTTGTCGGGCATCCGCCAGGGTTCTTTGACATACCATAATAGTATCATGGCTACTGTGGAGTTTCCGCCCTTGGAAACACACGCATCTCGGCCGGGATCGAAGTCGCGCACTAGGAAATGAGAGGCCAGTAAGCTAACACCTCAGCTTAAAAAAAACGACAAAATGTCCACAGGTAAACGGGAACGTTTGCTTTTTGCTAACGCTTGAAAACTGTACGTGAACGTTATGGCATTCACCGGAGGGGAGCGCTATAGGACTCTACAGTCAACTTAACAAACGACAAAATTGCCGCCGATAAACGGGAAGTTTGCTTTTTGCTAACGCTTGTAAACTGATACCCATACGTGAACGTTATCAACCGAGGGGAGTGCGCTACAGGACTCTTTATGGTCAGCTTAAAGAACGACAAAATGGCCGCCGATAAATGGGAACGTTTGCGTTTGTCTAAAGTCGGTAAACTGATTCCCATACGCGAACGTTATGGCAATCACCCTAGGGGCTGCGCTATAGGACTCTCTACTGTCAGCTTAAAGAACGACTAAATGGTAAACAGGAACGGCTGCGTTTCGCAAACGCCCATAAACTGTTTCCCATACGCGAGAGTTGTGGCGTGCGCAGGTGACGGCAGCGGCGGCAGCAGCACGGCGTCCCCAGGCAGCC
>BOPP01000167.1:2768941-2776441 GCA_017312745.1 Gryllus bimaculatus
CAAATCTCCCGGTTTTAACGATAACACCCGGTTTAAGCAAAATCCTAGTTCAAAGCCGACAATCTGGTCTCCCCGTTTTGTAACGTCTGCATTTCCGTCTGCGTGGCAGGTGATGAAGGACTGGTCCGACATGGAGGAGCGCTACCAGGACATGCGCGGCGCGGACAAACAAAAACCGGTTTAAATAAACAACGGGTTTAAACGAGAATATGGTTTAAATAGAACCCTCGTTTAAGTAAAACGAGTTTTAACAAATCTCCCGGTTTTAACGATAACATCCGGTTTAAGCAAAATCCTAGTTCAAAGCCGACAATCTGGTCTCCCCGTTTTGTAACGTGTGCATTTCCGTCTGCGTGGCAGGTGATGAAGGACTGGTCGGACCTGGAGGAGCGCTACCAGGACATGCGCGGCGCGGACGCGCGCGCGGCCGACGACTTCAAGCGGCGCATGACGGCGCGCTTCCAGCAGACGGTGGCGGCGCTGGAGGCCGAGGGCGCGGCGGAGAAGCGCCAGCTGGTGGCCATGCACCAGCAGCGCGTCGCCGCCCACATCAACGCGCGCAAGAAGGAGGCCATGGGCTGCTACACCGCCGCGCTCAACGACGCACCGCCCAACGTGAGTCCCCGGCCACGCGCACGCGAGTGTTCCATTGCTATGAGTGTCCCGACAATGAAATGTCCCATCAATATTGCTGTCACATTGAACATGTGTCCCATTGTACAATACGGTGTTCCCATAAATACGAGTGTCCCATAAATACAGGTGTTCCATCAAAAAAGGGGTCCCATCGATACAGGTGTCCCATCGATACAGGTGTCCCATCAATACAGGTGTCCCATCAATACACGTGTCCCATCGATACAAGTGTCCCATCAATACAGGTGTCCCATCGATACGGGTGTCCCATCGATACGGGTGTCCCATCAATACAGGTGTCCCATCAATACAGGTGTCCCATCAATACAGGTGTCCCATCAATACAGGTGTCCCATCGATGCGGGTGTCCCATCGATGCGGGTGTCCCATCGATGCGGGTGTCCCATCGATAGGGTGTTCCATAAATACGGGTGTCCCATAAATACTGGTATCCTATCAATAAAGGTGTCCCATAAACACTGGTATCCTATCAATAAAGGTGTCCCATCAGTACATAATGTCCCCTTAATATGGGATATTCTACCAATACAGGTGTCATATCTCTACATGTGGCCGAACAATATAAGATGCCTCATCAATACAGGATGTCGCAGCAACACAGGATGTCCCATCAACACAGAATGTCTGATGTGCAGAGCAGAACAGTGTCCCATCAATGCTGGGGTCTCGGAAGAAATGTTACAAATATTTTGGGGGATGTAGAGAGGTGGGAAATGAACGCTTCGATTGTTTTATCGATGAATATTTATAGTGAGAAATTTCATTTACCTGTTTTATATATGTTAGTGATGCGACATCAATGTTACCAAACATGTCTTACCATCAGGTATTATTTCATATTTGAACTTGACGAAAATTGACAAACTTAACGGAATTGTAATGATTAGAATTTTTCAGTCACAAAATAAACATCGAAAACAAAACGATTTAGCACAAAACATTGTTGTTAAAAAAACACCAGACTTAATACATCGATACTTCTATCAAAATATCAATATTTTGGAAACGACATCAATGTCTCATCCCTAATACATGTGACGTTTTCTTTTGATTGTCGGTGAACTCATTATGCTCTGACGTTTGGGTAGTTACATTTTGACAATCAAGGATATTTCATAGTCAAGTCCGTACCTGCTTAACATCTGTGTATATGAGGTTGCCTAAACTAAAGGGCAAATACTACATGTATACATAAATGCGTGTTATCCGTATTATGCAATTACTCCGTAAATGCCGGCTTGCAATATTGAGCCACCAATTATTAGACAGTCCCCGAGATGTCACAGGGAGCATTGATTAAGCAGAAACACAATGTGACTGTCAGTACATGAGTAAATTTATTAAAGGAATGTCACAAAAGACCAGTATCTGTTGTTTCTTCTTATCATATTCATATCTGCTACCGTTCACATAAGGGAATTCCGTCTTCTGAGTTTTGGAAACGGGGTAGGTCATGTGCAGTTTACCGCCATACCGCACGAGTTCTCTCGTCACAGTAATTCACACAATTCACGGACACATTTAATACAACGATGAGAAGCGACTGATTACTCCGCAACTATAAACTTCTCTGTGATTGCACTTATGTGTATCTGAATGAGTAACAATATTTGACGAGCTGCGGACATCAAATATGAGAATTATTGAATGGGAGTGGAAAACTATTTTATAATATATTATTTGTCGCAAATTGGCCGACTCGGACCACGCAGATATGCACCTGCACTTACGAGGCTCAGTATCATTTATCCCGTGGCAAGTGCATGTGACTCCTTTTTCAGGAGGGTTAGCATTAAGCTCAATCCGATTTCTATACCACAGGGTTGCTAGTCGAGGGGGGATGGAAGATGGGATGGTGATAATACTGAAGGACGAATAGACGATCGACACATGCATACATACACAAACACACTCATGCCCGAGACGGGACTCAATCCCGCAATCTTTCCGTACAAGATCGCCACAGCACTACTGCCTTTGCGATCTCGGCTATCAGGTTCGGATTATTATTATTATTATTATTATTATTATTATTATTATTATTATTATTATTATTATTATTTGCGTATAGACGATTAACGTGTGTAATTCTTCCAGGATCAGCTTTTCAGCTGTATCCTTGGATTACAACAAGGTTATTACGCCTGTAGTGTGACTTATGAGATGATAGGATGATGATGATAGATGAAGGGACAATCACAAATATGACCATGTCTACGCAGGTCTCGAACCTGCAGCCTCCTCGGCACAGACGACGGCTGCCACAACCGTCTGCGCCACGGGGCCGACTATTATTATTATTATTATTATTATTATTATTATTATTATTATTATTACTATTATTATTGTCATTATTATTGCTGTTGTTGGTATTGAAGTGAGCTGATCGTGTGTGTGTTGTGTGCGCAGACGCACCGGGTGCAGAAGTGCCTGCAGAAGCTGCTGCGCGCGCTGCACAAGGACCGCCACCACACCATCTCGCACTACCGCCACCTGCTGCTGAGCTCGTTCGAGCAGGCCGAGCGCGAGAAGGCCCTCACGCTGGAGCACCTCACGGACATCGACCGCATGGTCAACCAGTCGCTGCAGATGCTCGACAGGTGCGCCCCGTCCCCTCTACACACACACACACACACACCCCTTGCCTCCGCTACGCTCCACTCCTCTCCATTCCACACCGTTCCACTCCACTTCACGTCACTAAACTCCACGTCATTTCACTCCATTCCACTCCACTTCACTCAACTGAACTCCATTCCACTTCACTCCATGCCATTTCATTCCACTCCACGTCCCTCCACTTCACTCAACTCCACCCCATTCCACTTCACCTCTCTTCACTCCACGTCATTTCATTCCGTTGCGCTTTATCTCACTTCACTCCTCGTCATTTCATTTCACTTCACCTCTCTCCACTCCACTTCCCTCCACTCCATTCCACTTCACCTCTCTCCACTCCACTGCATTCCACTTCAACATGTCAAATTGTGCTGATGTGGGCAATTCCAAAAAAATTAACATTATTTTATGTAACATATATTATTATGTCTGACACACGTGCCGACATCAGGGTCTTCAAATTTTTCAAGCAACACCTTATTTGCTGAAATATATTGAATAATTCGTCGAGAATCGGGATGTTTACAGAACACGTTGTAGAATGATTGAATGATTGATTGACTGTGTGTGCGCGGCAGGTTCCCTGAGCTGCGCACCAAGATCTTTTGGAATGATTAATTGATTGATTGTGTGTGCGCGGCAGGTTCCCTGAGCTGCGCACCAAGATCTTTTAGAATGATTGATTGATTTATTGATTGACTGTGTGTGCGCGGCAGTTTCCCTAAGCTGCGCACCAAGATCTTTTAGAATGATTGAATGATTGACTGTGTGTGCGCGGCAAGTTCTCTGAGCTGCGCATCAAGATCTTTTAGAATGATTGATTGATTTATTGATTGACTGTGTGTGCGCGGCAGGTTCCCCGAGCAGCGTACCAAGATCTTTTAGATTGATTGAATGATTGACTGTGTGTGCGCGGCAGTTTCCCTGAGCTGCGCCCCAATATCTTTTAGAATGATTGGTTGATTTATTGATTGACTGTGTGCGCGGCAGGTTCCTTGAGCTGCGCACCAAGATATTTTGGAATGATTAATTGATTGATTGACTGTGTGTGCGCGGCAGGTTCTCTGAGCTGTGCACCAAGATTTTTTAGAATGATTGATTGATTGACTGTATGTGCGCGGCGGTTTCCCTAAGCTGCGCACCAAGATCTTTTAGAATGATTGAATGATTCCTTGACTGTGTGCGTGGCAAGTTCTCTGAACTTCGCACCAATATTTTTTAGAATGATTGGTTGATTGATTGTGTGCGCACGGCAGGTTCCCTGAGCTGCGCACCAAGATCTTTTAGAATGATTGGTTGATTGATTGATTGACTGTGCGTGCGCGGCAGGTTCCCTGAGCTGCGCACCAAGATCGGCCAGCTGATGGAGGACTACATCCAGGCGCTGCGCTCCAAGGACGAGACCCCGGGCTCGCTGCTGGCGATGACGCGCGACGCCGAGGCAGCCATCTTGGACAAGTACCGCGCGGACGTCGCCGCCAAGCAGGAAGGTCGGTGGCGCCAACTGCTCAATTGCATCAACTGCTTTAAATGGAACCAACTGCACTGCACGCACCCACTGGCTGCGGGATGACACACTGACACACAAGCGGAGAGGTTAAATGGTGTTTGAGCTGGCCAAAGAAATGACTGATGTGTTCCCACCCGGGTATGTTCAAAGAATTGACTATCCCTGTTGGGGATTCGACGGTCGATTCTTGAACAGATTAAACACCATTTAATCGAATATTAAGATTCGAAAAAAATCAGAATGTAGTTGACATTTCGTGGTCACGTGATGACGTCAGAGTCGTGGCCTAGGGAACAGAGAATCAGAAGCTTCGGGGATGTTCAAAGAATTGACTATCTCTGTTGGGGATTCGACGGTCAATTGTTGAACAGCTTAAACACCATTTAATCAAATATTAAGATTCAAAAAAAAATCAGAATACAGTTGACATTTCGTGGCCATGTGATGACGTCAGAGTCGTGGCCAAGGGAACAGAGAATCAGAAGCTTCGGGGCTGTTCAAAGAATTTACTATCCCAGTTGGAAATTTGACGGTCAATTCTTGAACAGCTTAAACACCATTTACTCAAATATTAAGATCGGATTAAAATCATATTGTATTTGACGTTTCGTGGTCACATGGTGACGCCAGAGACGTGACCTAGGAAACAGCGAATCAGAAACTTCGGCATTTGCTCAGTGAAGTCACCTAAAATTAGGGAACTAATATTACAGCAAACATATGTTACGAGTTTCTCAACATTCCTTCCTCCTGTTTGCTCAGCCCTCCACACCAAATGCCAACTACTTTCTAAATGTATTCGTACTGTTGCTGTTAGCTATAAAGTCAGAAATGTAGGCAAATTGGTACCCAGACACATACTCATAACGTAATTGTATATGCTAGGTACGGAGACAGACTGAACATGCTAAAAGCACACACTTACACTCACCACATACAGGTTCCCTTCATCTGGGCTTCCGTCAGGCCATGACGCAGTGCTATTTCGTGCCCCAAGCTCTGCTCACAAAAAGATTCTTACCATTCTGTGGCATCTCGCATGTAACAACGTTAATCTAGTTGCCAGAAACGTCGCGAAATGCCAGTTCAAGGGAGGAGTTCCATCCCCAGAGCTGTAGAGTTCCAGAGGAAGAGGTCTCCTCTTCTGGCAGCTGGAGCGCTGTGAGATATAAGGATTACTAGTCCATGACACGATAAAACACTTCTGTTCAGTGTCAGGCGAATGCCGAAGACGTACCCTAAAAAATGGTCCAAATACTGCGCTCGATTCTACTCCATCCTTGTGCCCTCCTCCCTTATACACTCACACACACTTTCACTTACATGCATTTCACTACTACACACGCCAACAAATCAATCGAGAGTTTAGAGCATGTCCCCTGACAGGCTCGACGCCACGTTGAAGGTTTCCTGGGCATGGGCATGTGAATGCTTGGGTTTGTGGGCACCTAGGTGACTGGACGTGGGCATGCAATGTGCTGAGATACCTGGGCTTCGGCGAGTAGGTTCTGGCGTGTCCTTGAGCTTATGACCCGTTGGTGCCGCAGCTGGTGCTCGTGGACGCATGGGCTATGTGCTTCGACGTGGGCTACTTCGTGGCTGGGTTGGGGCTAGTGTATATTAGATCTTGTGCCTAGGCTGGTGCCCAGGGACAAGTCTATGTGTGCGTGGGCTTTGGCACGTAAGTGCCTGGGTTGGGGCTTGTGTGTACTTCGAGTAGGCCGTGGGCATCTGGGATTGGACCTCTAGGTGCTTGTTCCAGGGCCTGTCTGTGCTTGGGCTTGTGTCCGTGGCTGTCTGGGCTGGGGACCATTCGTGCATCTGCTGGGGACTGTGGGTCTTGGGTTTGTGTCTGGGCCGGTGCTCTCGAGTGTGTGGGCTGATACCTGTGGGCGCTTTGAGTTGGTTCGTGGGGTGGCTGGGCTTCGTTCCATGGGTAGCAGAACTTATACTTGTGGGTGCTTGCTCTGGGGCCTGTGCGGGCTTGGGCTTTGTCCGTTGGTGTCTGGGTTGAGGCGCGTGTGTACTTCGAGTGGGTGCCTGGGTTTGGGCTCGTGAAGTCCTGGGCGTGGGTCCTCTGGGTACCTGAGTTTGTGTGTGCCTGGGCTTGAGCCTGTATGAGCTTGAGCTAGGACCGCTGATGTCTGGGTCGAGGCTTGTGTGTACTTCGAGTGGGCGCGTTGGGTGCCTTGGTTTGGGCTCGTGGGCTTGGGCCTGTGGGTGTCTGTGCTTGGCCTTGTGTGAGCTTGGGCTGGTGTCCGTTGCTGCCTGCGCCGAGGCGTGTTTGCGCTTGAGCGGTGGCGCGTAAGCGTGCGTGTGGGCGTGCGTGTGGGCGTGCGTGTGAGCGTGCGTGTGCGTGAGCGGCGGAGGGGGCGGCGCGTGTTGCAGAGAAGGAGCGCCAGCGGCAGCTGGAGAAGCAGCGCAAGGAGCAGCGCAAGAAGGAGCGCGGCGAGCGGCGCCACCCGGACGGCGACGGCCCCGCGCCCAGCGGCCCCGCCGCCGCGCCCGCCCCGCAGCAGCAGCAGCAGCAGCAGCCAGCACCGCGCGTCGCCCAAGTACGGCCGCGCCCCGCTCACACAGACCACAACGCCTGACCCACGGCCCAGCGTCCGGCTCACATCCGCGCGCTCCCCAAGGTACGCGCCGCGCCCCCTCCCCTCGCTCACAACGCCACAAGCCCACGCCAGCAACCCACGGCCCGACGCCATAGGCCC
>BOPP01000167.1:2781441-2815738 GCA_017312745.1 Gryllus bimaculatus
GAGAGAGAGAGAGCGTGAGGCGTGACGTGCGCGTGTGCGCAGGCCGGCGCGTCGGAGGGCGGCGCAGGTGCTGGCGCAGCAGGGCTGGGCGCGCAGCCGCACCGCGAGGAGCCCGCCCGCGTGGCCCACGCGCAGGCGCACGACGTCAGCCACGGGGAGCCGGTGAGACGCCGCCACGCGCCACGCGCCGCTTCAGCGCTGCCCCACTGCACTCGGCGCACGTCGGCTGTCCGCGGTGCCATCCAAACGGGGAGCTCCAACATCTCTGTAGCCACATATGAGCGCCCGATTCGATGGAACCCCAACAGCCGGTTTACGTCAAGTGCACCATACTATTAGCATTCAGGGGCGGATCCAGGGGGGTATGGGGGCCACGCCTCCCCCCCCCCTTCCCAAAAAAAAGCTTACAATTTTGTTTGTTGCCTTCTTTTATTTGGCGATATTGATTTAAGCATTTATTTATTTATTTATTTAAAAATTATGTTGTTATTTAAACTAAAAATATTGTGTAGTATCGTTATTTACACTACCAAAATAATATAATATAATAAAAAATATGTTTATTATTTAACAAAAATCTATGGAGCCCCCCTTCCAAAAAAATGATCCGTTGGATTCGCCCCTGATCATAATTAACTTTTTTTATTAGGTATTATTACAAGTGACAGAAAGAATGACTCCCATTTTTTCTACTTGAATAAAATTAGTTAAGAGAAAAATTTGAATTTAACACTATTCCTCAAACCTTCTTCTACAATCCACCGTAGTAGTAACTTTCTGCGTCGACATGTTGCAACACAGCGGTCGTTTGAAAAATGACCGACATCGATGTTCGTAAGAGACAGCGTTGTGTGATTGAAGCTGAAACGACTGAGAACAGACAGAATTCCGCCAGTCTAGCAACATTAATTGTATATTTTCGAATTATACCGTCCCAAGTTGCGTAACATTTCGTCGTGGCGTCTCTGAATACAGAGATTAACGTATTAGTGTTAAAGTATCGAAAAGGAGGACTTTTTGAGGAAGGATAGAACCTACAAAAGGAGGATTGCCCTACCTAAAGGAGGACGATTGGTCATCTTAGTGTCAGCAGTCATCTACCTGTCTCTCCACTTTTCGTCAGCCAACGGCTTTTGCCCTTCTGGTTCGTTCCAAAGAGGTATCCAATGTCTGACAGTGTCATTCACAGTTTCGTCACCTTATATATGTTTCAGTCTCTCCGGAAATCGAATGGTCATTTCACCTTCTGCATTCAAGAATTCTATCACACAGTGCGTTCTCTTACGAACATCGATGTTGGCCATTTTTCAGACGACCGCTGTGCTGCCACATGTTGACGTAGATGCGGTGGATTTTAGGTTTCTTTCATGTATAGAGTCAAATTCAAAATAATTTTCACTTAACTTATTTTATTAAGGTAGAAAAATAGGACACATTACTTTCTGACTGTACCTTGTATTATCAGTATTATTATTATTATTATTATTATTATTATTATTATTATTATTATTATTATTATTATTATTTCAACGTTATTTTAATTATCATTAACATTATCATTATTACCATTATTATCGTTCATTATTATATTTATTTTTAACACAAAACCCGCATTGGCCGGGCTTTCTCCATACCCCGACAGAGGAAAAATATTAATTTTGTATACACCATGGTATTTAAGTTTATGTTGTTATTGTCATTGATTCAAATTTTAATAAAATACTATAACTTTCTCTCAATGTATTTTACGGTACTTTGTTATTAGATTAAAAATGTGCATCTTTCTCACTGCTACTGGTCCCTAGCGTATCTATTAGGTACCAGTTGTGCTATACTGCTTCTGGCCTCTGGTGGAATACATTTTGAACCAACCTACTAAGTAAAAGTTCTGCCGCACCGCTGCTGGCCTCTGGCGAAAAATATTTGGAACCAATCTGCTCTTAGTACTGGCGAAAAATAATGGCCCTGGTGTATCTACCAATATATAATTTAAATGATTTTTTCCCGGGTTTATGTTGCATTAATCTTTGCCAAACTTCTCCAGGGCACTTTGACAATTCTCAAGAAGAACCTGTAAAACTTCTGTGTCTATTCATTCACTCCTTTTTGTGGCATCGATGACAGATGTTGAATTCACTTTTATTAGTATAGATTGTATTAGTTCCATGTCGTTGAATTCACCATTATTAGAATATGTTGCTATTATAATTATTATTATAGAACATATGATAACAATTTCAATACAATTATCATTTTTCCTCAAATTCGCGACAAAACATATTATCTGTCGTCGGTGCCTTTACAATACTTTGCGCAGAATATGGTCTGTTCCCGAAAACTCTATGTCTTGCACTTCCCAGCCTTTTGAATGGCCTGGGAGTTTAGGCAAACTTGTCCGCCAATTTTTGCGGGGAAAAAACGCCTTTGATTACGAGCAATCTACAAAAACTTACAAACTGGAAATTTTATTTATATCATGAGAACTTTTTTTAACATCCATGTTTCTGCACAAATATATCGATCTGAAGAACAACTTCTGAAGGAAAACATAGATGTTAAAATATCGATGTTTCTACTAAAAAATATCAGTTTTATTTATTATTTATTAATTATTTATATATTATTTATTATTTATTGCTTATTATTTATATTTATTTTTGTTTATTTTATTTATTTAATATTTATTATTTATTATTTATTAATTTTTATTTAATTATGTAAATATTTCAATAAAAGTTCCTAACCGTGCGAATACGCGTGTTGCAGAGCTTCTCGGTGCGTAGCGAAGTCTACCACCGCGAGAGCAAGAGCATTTACTTCACCCTGGCATTCGCTGGCATCGCGCTCATGGCCGCCGTAATCGTCGGGGTGGCCATTCTCAGACGGCGCAGCGCTCGCTCTCCGCAGAATCAGGTTTGTACGAGCCATCCCCTTGCCCGCCATTTGCTTCCACTTACACCCTGCTGTACGCGATGATTTGTTTTTTCTTTCTTTCTTCTTCTTCTTCTTCTTCTTCTTCTTCTTCTTCTTCTTCTTCTTCCTCTTCTTCTTCCTCTTCTTCTTCCTCTTCTTCTTCCTCTTCTTCTTCTTCTTCTTTCTCTTCTTCTTTTTCTTCTTCCTCTTCTTCTTTTTCTTCTTTTCTTCTTCCTCTTCTTCTTTTTCTTCTTCCTCTTCTTCTTTTTCTTCTTCCTCTTCTTCTTTTTCTTCTTCCTCTTCTCCTTCTTCTTCTTCCTCTTCTTCTTCTTCTGTAAAATTGTTTTAGAAAACTTTTCGTTAAACGTGTATTTTTAAAAATTTAGTTTTCACACTGTAAAGTTCGGAGTTTTTATAAAATATAACACGTCCTAATTTCGAATTTGTGAAATATACGTGAATCATATTTCACAAATATAATTCATTATATATATATATATATATATATATATATATACGTGTATGTTTCATATTTATGAAATATAAATCTATATGATCGTATAAAAATACTTTAAATTATTTTTCCATTCGATCATGTCGAAACATTAGTTTCTACGTGCTGCTACGCATTTGAGAAGTTTGTCTTTTCTTAATACATCTGGAAAATGAGTCGTCACCGTGCGTAAAATACTTTTTTTCATGGTAGCGTCACAAGTACGAAAACCACTTTTCCGTGTACCAGCATTATAAACGACCTTTTCTGTTGCAAGAAATCGTTCATAATCGGGGATTTTACGGCACAAATGGAGACGTATTAGATTTTACGGCACGGATGATTACGTCATCACACCTTCAGCTAATCGCAGCGAGAGAATCGTAGGGAGGTACACGTTAATCTTGGCCGTCTTTATGGAGTATAGAGACGATCATAGGTAAACAGAATAGCCGACCACCGAAAAAATTCAAACTGTTTGAAGTTTCAGAATTGAAAATATCCCAATGGCTTCATGTAAAGAACCCTCAAAAATTAATGTTTTTCAAAATCGCAGAGTTTTGACTCAAGCTAGATCAACAGGTATTTTTTCAATGTGGAAAAAATCCCAGGCATGGTTTAGGCTCTAGTGGTGTTCACAGACGGACAGACGAACAAATGAACGGAAGGACGTTTTGAAAAACAATTTTTCGGCATCAGGGAGATTCAAAGCGAGTTTTTCCGTTGAAATCTCGAAATTGATTTTCCGCTGCATTACATTACTTTCTCTATACTGCGTATATTACTGCATATATACGTACGTACGTATACAAGAAAGAAAAAAAAAAAAAAAATGTACAACACACTTATTTTATGAAACCTTTATCAAACATTTTATCTATGTTTCATAAAACTCGTTTTAAATAAAATCTGACCGAGAACAATTGGCTTTAGATTGATTACTTGGAGTTTCAGTGAGCTTCACATACTATTATATTACACCCGCTTGTTATCTTGAGCCCTTGCGACCAGATGCGAGAGGAGTGCGGACTTTAGTTATTTTAGAGACAGACATTTTATATCAGATCTATAGCTCGGTTTGCGATGGAAAATAGTTTCTATTATACGAGAGCGAACATTTCTGGTTATCAGAATTTGCCAACAACGCTCGTTTCTATAATTTATTCATAATTCAACTAATGCTGGTAAGGAAGTGAGGATAGGTATACCGGGGCTCAAGAAAACGCGTGCGTATATTTGTAGTGCACGTTTTTATCATGACGGGGTCGTGTTCTTCCCCTGATGGATGGTGAGATCCGACGCTGACGTACAGGCTATCATGCGGGTTTTCCCCTACCAGGTATTTCCCACCAGCACCGTCTCATCCGGGACAAACTCTCAAACTCCGACTGACCTCCCAACATGTGTGTTAGTGGAGTAACGAATTCGACGTAGCTATTTAGCCAGTGTCGGAAACCCTGCCACCGTCGGGACTCAAACGTTAGCTAGGTACTTGGCTAGTTTACATAGCTAGGTCGAATGCAGCCGCCGTCTGAAGGAGAACTCTGGCGGCCGGTTGCTCTGATCGGTAGTTTTCCGTGGTTTCTGCTATCGATGCCAAGCGAATACCGGAGCAATCCCATTTTAACAAACGGGCCACGGACCGCGCGCAATCTTTCCTTCCCCGTCCTTGTCCTATACTTAGCCCTTACTTAACCAACATGCACTACACATGTAGGGAGCTTAGAGATTGTTCTGGCTGTGGCGATGCCTCGCTGGTGGGAGATACCTGGATGGGGAAAATCCCGCTAGCCGACGGGCCGGTAGTCGCCGAACCTCACCATCCAGAAGGGGAAGATCACAGCCACCTCCCGAGGGGGAAACGTGCACTACACTTACGGGAGTAATGACCTTAGCAGTTGACGCGCCCGGAATCACTATTCAATTAGATGTAAAAGAATGTCTCAAAAAACGATATAAGATCGTTGATTTATGTACATTATTATTACTTTTAAGGTAGACTTATGATTTTGTAATTTGAAGTTTCAGTTCATTTCAGCTAATTTATTGCACTACCTCTCCTCTTAAGTATAGATTCAAAATATTAAAATCGTTTTATAACATGTATCTGTTCTTGATTTTTTTTTCGCAGGGATTTGTGGAAGTTGACCAGGCTGCAACACCGGAAGAACGACATGTAGCCAACATGCAAATTAATGGCTATGAAAACCCAACCTACAGATATTTTGAAATCAAGGAGTAATGTTTTGCAAGCCACTGGCCCTATTCTCAGCTGGCACACTCCATAATATAGGCTAAAAATAATAATAAGAATAATAATAATTGTAATTATTATTACTACAATTTAATCCTTAAGTGATCTGAAAAAATCAAGAAGGTTAATATCAAAAGTCATGCATATATTTTCTGCATGCAGAGTTACATACATACGCAAGCCAGGAAACAAAAAAATTGATGTGAAATAATTTTAAAGCAGTCAACAAAAGCATTACTCCTGTATTTACTATTTCTTAGTATTTGTGTTCTGAATAAGATGATGTTAATATTGTGGAATAGCAGCAGAGTTGGTGTAAATTAATAAAAAATTGAATATTAAGGTTGAGCTTTTGGAAACAGAATTGTTTGCACTTTTAAGTTTTGGGCATCTTCTAAATTAATTCTAAAATATAATCCTGATCCTGAAAAGGGATAATGATTCACACCACCTCTGAGGCTTTGTTTTGATTTCTTTGCAATTCTCTAAAATCTTATTTCTCTATGGCTGAATTTAGTTCGTAAGCAAATAATACATTTGTACAATTCTGAGAAAGCGAAGTGTGAAACCCTTTGGGATACTTCGGGTGAAGTCAGGAACTTGTGTCACATCATAGAGCATTAAAGGAAGTGATGGTATGTTGGTAACAGTTACGATCTAGAGCTATGTGCTGAATTCCATTCAACAAAAATAGATAGATCATTTATGCATTGAGTGCTTTTTCATCAAGTGTAATAACTGATATACTATGAAAATTGCAATTAATAAATAGTGAACAGTTGAATCAAGGGAAAGAATGATTTTGTAGTTAATTTCTTTTTTGTGCATTCATTCATATAAAAATTGAAAAGTATTTCTGAAAAGTAAATTTTTACCATCATGCCATTATTGCTCTCATCTTACATTGAAGATCGCACTTTCTTAAAGTGTGCTCACAATTCCACTAAACTCAAAGGTATTGCCCAAATACATACACATATAGAAAACTATATAGCTTTGTACAGTGCTAGCAAATTTGTGGGAAATAAATAATACTAACAATATTTGCAGTTCTTGGCAGTATATGTCACACAAACACGTACACACACCCTGAAACACTTACCCATTATGTATACAATATCACAATACACATATATATGTATGCGTAGAAGTAATGAATGAATTATCTACGTGAAAATTATGTTTGATGAAAAACCTTACATAACAAGATGTCACTATTGCACGAGTGTGACATATAACTATCAAGATCTGCTAACAATGTATTTTTGTTCAACCAACATGTGGGGTGTCAACCTATTGATAAACAAAATACATAACAGACATGGTTGTGCTTATAGGTCATATATAGCTGTCTAGACGTACCCTTCAGTGTGGTATATTATTGCATCTCTAGTGGAGAATTAAAAACAAAATGAAATGTCTGAGATTCGAATCTGAAATAGGTTCTCTGTAATTAGTCGGTGTATGTGATGACTGTTTTTGTTTTGAACTTTTTTTTTTGTGAATTGCTGAAGGTTTACCACAAAAACTAAACATAAGCATATTTACATAATTCTGTGTGATCGTTGATTGTTGCCTATTGTTGGCATGTGAACATTTACAGAAAATAAACAAACCCACAGATGTATTGTAACTACTTTCAGTGCCGATTTGAGAAAATATGGAAACAGTTTCATTGATACCTTGTAATGGGCTTTGAACATCATTGTTACATAAAAATCTTGTATTAAGTCGTTCATTTTATGTGCAACTGAAAAAATATTCCAGCATATGGAGAAAATTTCTGCTTGTCTAGTTATGGCTAAAGTAATGCATTAACCATTAAAGAATGTGGGGAGTGTTTTGAAACTAGGAAGCTTTTTCTGTGTCTACTTTTTTGTGTTATGATATTGATGAGAAATTTTTTCAATCTCTTTGAGACATTCCCCCCTCTCCCCGTATCTTTTTTCTGTTGGCAATGAGTTCAAAGCCCATAGGAAAATGAGGTTTGATTGGCTTCAATCAATCCAACTGATCAAGGACAATTTCTCTTAAGCTAACAGTGACTTTTTGTTTTCTCCCCTCTTGAAGAGGTATAGAGGCAGGGCTGTGTTTCGTGTTCCACCCTCACTCTTATATCGCTTCTTGTGTGAAGTGCACTGATGCTCATAACACTTGCCAAGAGACATCACGTGTGTTGGTGTTTGTGGTACTCAGAGGTTTCTAGATCGCGTTAGGAGATCGCTTTTGTTGTGGATGAGCTTTTATTTGGTAGCACATGCTTGATAATTTGATAATAAATGTTTATAATTAACTTTTAAAATTTAATTTTCAAACTTATTATTTGATTTTAAAGAAAATATGTGCATTGATTTCACAATTCAAGAACTTGCAACCTTACTCACAATTTGTTAGCTTTGCAAAAAGACTGTTTAATGAATTATCATAGAAACCAAGTAACCAAGAGCGGTTAAAGAAATGTAGGAATCTCTGTGATACTGAACACAAAGCATCCAGTATTAATTCACATAGAGCGTACACTGTCAAGAACAGTATGACTGTCCTGAATCTTCAACTACCTCTTGGTCAAGATGGTCAGTTGCCCATTATCAGACTGGTGGGTATAGGTTTGACTAGATCATATCAGTGAATAGGGGAGGAAGGGAACAAGACACTCGGTAACTGATGGAAAAACGTTCCACCCTTAAGATAATAAAAAAAAAAATAACAAACTACTATTTTATCTCTGCTTGTTTTGTATCTTAACTGTATGTTCACAAAAGTAGACTCAAAATGTATGGGTGGCCCTATGTTAATTGAATGTTTCCGTTCAAAAACAACATGTAAGCTAGGCATAAGTGAATAATAATAATAATGATACTTATAATGATATAAATACATAACAAAATGCTCCCTCCATATATAGAATATTTTAATTTTTTAACTGTTTTTGAATAACTAATAATATAAATATTCCGTAGTATTCAGCTTTGCAGTGTAGCATATATAGCTTAGAAAGAATGACTCTGGGTCTTACAGCAGGTATACCAACCACGCTTGTGCAGCAGGTACTAAGAGATTTGTTGAATATAGCTTTTTTGTACAAAATGTTGGTTTGTATTCGCAGTGATCAGTGCTTTAGGGGCAGCTAGTGGGCTTAGAGGATGGTTGGTAGACCTGAGAGGACCTAGGGTCATTGGGTGATTTATACTGTTCAGTTGGTCGTTTGCATTGCATTGGCTTTCGCGCCAAAGTAAGGGAGAGACATGGTGGGGGTGAGAGGGATAAGAGAGGTTGGTAGTTTTGAACAGAGTTCTGAGGAGACATTGGACTGTCACTCATCAGAGTAAGATCATACTCTTTGGGGGTGTCTCTGAACTGTCAGAGTTCCCAGCAAGGAAAAAGGAAATACTGAAATTGAAAATTTGTGAATCACAGATGTGTATCATTACTGAACTAAACATTATTTCTTATTTAGAAAAAAATTATCAGTGCCACAAATTAAAAATTTTGAAGAGATCAAGCTAGCATTCTTGAACCATATCAAGACTTAGCTTTGGAGAGAATACAGCTTTTTGTTTAGTTCCAAATATCATTGTAGTCTGGAAATTGAGAGTAAGCAGTATATATAACTCTTGTTACAGGAATCAGAAATGAATTCAATATGAACTGCTGACTAAGTTATGAAGATAGGATATTGTTTTCTTCTTGTGTTTTAAGAAACTAGAAGATAAGATATAACACAGCAACTGTTTAATTTTTTTTATTATTAATATTTTTTCCAATCAAAAAGAAAAGTATTTTTGAAATTGATTTCTGATTATACATTATTACTCATGAATTATTACCTTAATTTTTTTATTTCATATATAAAATATCTACATGTTTTTCAAATATTTTTAAAGAGCAGATACTATTTTGATGGATTTTAGGAAATAAATTGAAAGGAAAAGAAAGTTTAAATCAAACATTTCTAATAGCAAGATGGTTGAATGTCTCCTTGGGAAGTTGTGTTACATAGTCCCAACATCAATGTTAAGTAAATGTATCCAAGAACACTAAACCAATACATTCCTAGCTATGTGTTTAGTATTGATATTTTAAGGCAAGACAGTATTAATCTTTCTCTTTTCAGATGATCATTCCTCTGATGTTGATGATATTTATAACTTTTTTTTCATACTACTATAGTCACAGTTGATTTATTTGTTTAATTTTCTGTTGTTTCTTTTTAATTTTTAAGTGTGTGATTTGTAGTCTGTATTATGCAAAATGTTAGATGTTTGGCATTGCATAATTTCTTAGTGACATAAAATCTTTCTATTCTTCTACTCTGGAATATAAATAACTCAAAGTTGAAGTATGATCATTACATATTGGAAGTATATTTCATTTGTAGGACTCTTCTTTTAAACAAATGTACATAAGAGTCATCACATATTTAGTACCAAGTTATTAATATTTCATTTAAAAACATGGTTTCCTGATATGGAAATTCTTGTGCCCACATCATCTACCCAATAATTTGATTGAGATTTTGCCTTTTATTTAAACAACTGTCTATTGTCCATACTGATGAAGTTCACTACCTTTATTAATTTTTAAAAATGGTTTCTAGTTTCAACCTTTGAAATTTAATGAAATCCATTTAGAATCATTGTAATCTATGGATTTATACTTTTGGTTTGATATTTGGTTGTTTATTATTACATTATTAAAAATAACATTATTTATGCCAGCGTTGAATATCAACTTTGGAATGACTATTTCAGGTTAATGGAGGACTATGTTAACTCACCCAAATACAGTTACATTCGGCACATAACTTCACACACTACTTTCTGCTCTGATTTGCATTTTATATCTGCCTATTATTTCTTTTTTGTTTGAGAACTGATACCAAGCAGATGGATGTTGATGTGTAGTTGCATGTGAATTTTAGACACCCCTAAACCATGCTGTTTGTCTGTACTAGCCAAGGACAGACAAGTATGAGCACAAGATTGTTTACGGCTTGTTGTAAGTTCACTGTTTTACACCTTTTTTAGTTCATTATAGTTTTTTCATGGTACACCTATTTCTCTTAATGGTACATGTTTGTCTCAATGTTAATTGGTTATCACAACAGACAGACTCCCACCTATCTGCTTTCTGCTCTATATGTATCACATCTTCTCTATTTTGAAAATTCTCTGACTTACAATGCAATTCAACATAACCTTACTCCAACTTGTAAAAAACACACACACACACACACACATACAAATCTGTCTCTGGTGATTTGCATCAGAGGAAGATTTTGTTTTGCAATTTTATTTTAAAACTGGAGCAACAGGTCACTGTTTGTGGTACATGGAGGAATAGAAAAATAGAGAAATTTACACAAAAACTGAAAGGAGAAAAAAAAATTTGGGTAGATGTGGCGCTTAAGTTTGAGTTCTTTGAAGACATTGTGTAAGATACGATATTTTGCACTGGATAATACTACTGTAATGCTCTCATCATTGTACAGTCAGTCTTATGTATTTCCTTGTAACAAAATAATAAAATAAACACTTAAAAATATGTTCTTATTATTCTAATCTCTCTGCAGAGTTAAAAACAAAGGAAAACTTAGTATTTTTATAAAGTAATTATTACTGTCACATCGTAAACTTTTCACATAACTCAATTCACATTCTTCTTAGGAGCGTCTACATTTTGTTTGTCTAAGATCTCTCAACTTGGTAAGCTGTGATTGGCAATGCTTACTAATTAACTGACCCATTTTTGGAATTTGACATTCATTCACAATGGGTGCTTTTGACTGTGACTTTATGAACAGGCGGTTTCAGGGGGCAGGGGCCATGCCCCCCCAAAATGCTTAGAGTTTTCATTTCACTTCCATTATTTGGAAAATAGATTAAAAAAATTGTTGATGTTCGAGTTATAATTATTTAAACAATAATATTCTATAGAATCAGATCTACAATACATAAATAATATAAAATATACTAACAAATATGTTTATTATTTAACAAAAATCTACGATGGCCCTCTCCAAAATGATTGGCTAGATCCACCCCTGACTTTACATGACCCACACGTAAAAATTCTGTTACCGACTTGTTAGGAAGGATTGGAAGTCCAAACAGGGTTTCTGGCATAAGTCCAAAAAAATTAAAATTCTAGTTACGGCAAACACCTAATCCTTATGTAATTTAATAATGTGGTTGAAAAAAATAAAAATAAAAATCACTTATATTTAAAAAAGTTTGTATTTAGTTTCAAGTGTACTAAGTTCTAACTCAAATTCTCAAAACCAGCATGTGCACTTCTGAAATTGTAATTTATCAACTTCATTTACAATGTAAACAAGAATTATTAGCAAAGAATTTGTTTCCAATCCTTCACTGAATAATGAATAGTAAATCAATATATATTTGCCAGTTAAAATAATGTAGCAAACTTTTTGATAAAATGTAACTATAAAACATTTAACAATTTAATGCTGTGTTTTGAAATCAAGCAAGCCCAATTCCATACAGCAGTAATACCATTTCATAACCAGCTCTCTTAGTTTCAAACTCACTTAAATTCAACAATTTTCTTCTTTCATTGCAAGGAGAATACAATTTTTAAAAATATCCATTTTGGTGTAGCCTACTGAAATATACATGTTTGTATGGTGCACATCACTGTTTAATACCCAGCAGAATCATAACCCAGCTCTGAGTGACTTTCAAACTGTTTTTGATCTTGGAAGTAAATGATTATGTCATGATGATGCTAATGATGTGTTAGCTTTGTTGCATAACCAAATTCATTTTTGAATTGGCGGATGAAGTGAATTCAGCAGCACATGGCTGTATAAACATTGAGAGTACTACAGGAGAGAGAAAGTGAAAGAACCAGAGTCTAAAACACCAAATTCACAGCAATGGATGGTAGGCCTTTTCAGTTCACACCCATGAAAAAATTGTAACCAAAGTCAGGATCACCAAATCAAAAAATCTTAACAAAGCTTTTAAAAGAAATGTAAGAGCATTAACAAAAATTCAAACAAATATAATATAATAATAAACAAATATAAACATTTTCATTTAAAGGGATTAACAACTTTAGTAAAGAATAAAATGGAATAATTACAATTTTAATACTTCAATCTAATCTGTGTTTTGAATCATCTATGAAAACTAATACTTCATATTTTAGTTTGTTAAAAATACTAACAAACATTGACATTCATTAACAAGTGATTGTTATTGAAACAGAAAATCTGTCTCAGTAACAATCAAATTTTATTGTTAAAAGGGGAGACCAAAACTGATTGTGTATCCAACTTAATATTATTGCATACAGTGGTATCCTCTCCTATTACAGACAATCAAACAATTCACTTTCATGTTACTTATGTTTATTTATATCTTGCATAAACCACTGTTTCGCAACTTCTTCTTCAGACTGCTACTTTCCCCTTCCTTATACCCTCTCTCCCTCTAGATGCCTTTTTACCATTTATTTTCCAATGCTGTTGGTTTAGGTATATAATATCTAAAAGTTATAGGAAAATTGCAAGAAATCCGTTTTCTCACTTTTAAAAGAATCAGAATCTTTGATCTATTATCTTTAAGATGGTAAAACCTGTTTTATTCTATAATGATTCGTTTTTGTTTCATTTGGATAATTATGTGACCATGCGTTTGGGGTATCACAGCCCCTTTTTCGAAAGGGAGCATGGTTACCCCAGAAAATGAGACAAAGTCAAAATGAGACAAGAGGAAATAGTAGAAGTTATAAAGAAAATTAGAGAAAAATAAGAGAATAGAAAAAGGAGGCACAACCTATGACTTTGGAGCTTTCTAAAGCAATACAAATTATAAAGCCATTTCTCCGATGGTTGACGTTTTTGGCTGGCATAACTCCGGTTCTATGTAAGATAATCCTCTGATTCTTTTTTTGTTATAATTCAGAAATATATAGTTTGTTCATGAACCAAAACTACAATTTGAACCAATTATTTCAAGAAGAAAATTAATTTTTTTAAATTTACTTTTTGGCATTTTAAAAATTTTTGATAAAAAATGTTATAAATATGTAAATACAAATAGTAAAATTCTTGGTTTGGTTCAGCTACAAGTTCAAATCATCTTTTTTAAGAAATTAGTGGTGCTACAGGCATAGGCTTTCCCATATTCGTTTTCTATTTTCTTGGCTCTTGGCTAGCTATTCGAACTTGCAACATACTCTTGCCTACTGCCATCTACCGCTGCTCAAAGTACATTTCTTCGAAATTTTCCTAATTTTTATGTTGTCTAATAACAGAACTGAAATATTTTTTTAAGAATATTAAAGAACAGTAAACAATTTTCTTAAAAAAATTGGAGAAAATTTAAGAATATGGCACAAAAAAATTACATTTGTATAATTTTTGAAAAAACAAAAACATATCCCGAATTGAACTTAACTTCATATTAAATAGTACAATTAGTATTAACCTTTTGGAAAGTATGAAAGAAAATCGAGCCGTTTTTGAGAAAATGGCATTTTAACGTTTCTGAAATTGCGAAATTTTGAGCTAGTGTTGACAGAAAACTTGAGTTTTCGAGAACCTTTATTACATTATTTAAAGCACATGTACTCATTAATATAATTATGCAAGCAAATTGCTGCTAATGTCAATATTAATGTGAGAGAAATGTCAAAAAAATTACATTTATTTAATTTCTGAAAAAAAACAACAAAAGAAAATGGCGTTAATGTCATATCATAGAGTACATTTAGTACAATCACTCCCAAAAGTATAGAGAAAAAGTTTGGAGCAGTTTTTGAGAAAATCTTGTTTCATTAATTTTTTTTATTGCACAAACTGCACGCAATGTTGCGCGAAAACTACTAAAATGATCAAATATGTACATGACCTTAATAAACTAACTAATTTTGGTCAGCAAATTTTATTTCAAGGATAAATATCTATCTTTAATTTTGTAGTTGTAGGAAGAACCAAAAAAAAAATAACTTTTGAATTTTTCGAAAATTTAGAGTTAACCGTGAAAATCGGACCTATGCCACCTATGTAAGTGTATTTTACTCTATTCTTACAAGAAATTTAAAGAAAAAATTGGGAGTCGTTTTTGAGAAAATTTTGAAAATGTCCAAGGGGCTTTATGTAAAGTACTCCCAAAAACTAATGAATGATTTCCAAACCCGCAGAGCTTCGATTCAGGGTAAATGGGCAGGGGTTTCTTCAATAAAAAAAACAACAAAAAAACAACAACTACGCATGGTTTAGGCGCTAGTATTGTTCACATACTGTGGCGTTACCGAATACATTATTATTAAAAAAATATTCATTTTCAATAGTTTTCTGGTAGTAGCTTGCCTCCGAGCTGTCTCTCACGAGCCCCTCTCATGCCGAGACCTTAACAACGGGCACGTGACCCTCCCCCTCTTTCCGATTCGCTACGCGCAGCTGTAACCCTCCTATTATGTGGGAGAGAAAAAACAAACAAACAAACAAAAACGACCACCCGCGTGGCCTGCTTTTCGAGCCGGCCGTCGCTTTATTTACTTATCCCTTTACGCTACACACCCTGTCAGAAAATACGTAACCACCCTCTTCGAGCCTTTGCGGCGCCACCCAGAAGTCGTTAGTGAGAATTATCTTCACCCTTCTTCTACGATGCAACTAGATCCGCACGTGTTTTTTGTAAACACGGAGCGAGACAAGGAAACTATAGACAGAGAATCCTGGAAATTTTCCACCCGAATTCCCTTCAAAACGCCTTCAGCGATTAGACTAAATAATTGTACCGCGCACATAGTTTCAACCTATCACCAACCGGATTTATAAAATTAGAAGAATTTCCAGAACTTTGGGATTCCGAGTTGAAGAAACTGGGGCTTTCGTGGACGCTTGCGCGAGCGGACACAGAGATTAGAACAAACTGGCGGGGGGGGGGGGGGGTGAAAGAACTTCTGTTCAGGCGAGCAGAGAGGCATCTCAGCGCGCAGTCAGTCGAATTAATGTTTGATTTCGGACTTAAAAATTTTATCGAACCGCAGTGTTTTCAATCCAGATAAGTTTATGTGCCGTGCTTGGCCACAAATAAGTAATATTTTACTAAATTCGTCGCTGTTATAAGCCCGATGGGCTTGTGAATTATAACCTCCGCATGTAGCACAATTTGCGACCAGAATTTGACTTCATCCCGTGGAAGCGACCCAGCGAACCGCAACAATCGTCGCCTACTGTCGTCAAACCAGATTGACTGGAGGGCATTGTCTCGGCCGGCTGAGCGAAACTTTGCCTCTTGACTACTTGCACCTGTCTTGAAGATTCTTCGCCCCTGAGGCCTTGCAGCGAGGCCAACCATTCAGCCCAGCGGATCAACAGATTCGGCGACCATTTCGGTGGCGTTTTTTTTTTTTTTTGTTTTGAGTTTGGCTATAAGCTCTCAACAGCCCCTCAGGCGTCTAAATAAATGGACTTTTGGATTCAAGTGTTGTTCTTTTAAAGAAAGGAAAGATTATTAGTCGCGGTTTGGCTCCTAATAAAGAATCTGAGGAAAATCTTGTAAATTCTCTAAAATATACGTATTAGTTTAGTCTTTAGGCTTTCATTGTGGGGAATATCAAACGAACTCTTAGTAGGCTTAACCACTACCATTATTAACCATTATTATTGATAATTTTCTTGTTTGGTTTATTAAACTTGACGTTAACCCCATTTCAGAAAACTTTAATTTTCATCGAAACAACGTCCGCCCGCCATCCTTTGTTTTCAGGCCACCTTTCTAATGTCTGAGCTAGCTGAAAGGTAAGGCGACCCACCTTTTCCGAAATCGCGCGGCGGCGACGACTTCAAGGCAATACACCGGACGAGCGGACGGGCGGACGGGCGGACGGGCGGACGGGCGGACGGGCGGACGGGCGGACGGGCGGACGGGCGGACGGATGTTTTGAAAAATTACACTTTTTTGGTATCAGGGATTTTTTTTTCCTTAATGTTGTTGTTTCCATTGTAGACAACTTTATTCAATAAATATAACGGAAAAAGTTTAATTTGTCTCAGGTAAGACTTGTGCTCTATACGTATAGATTTACATTTTTTATAATTATACCATTAGAGTTTTTGTTACATCATAATTCTTGTGTTTTCGTTCATTAATTCTATGTAATTCCTGTAATTTTGTTACACCTTAAAATGTTATTCTAAATTTTATATTTTAAGATTAAAGGAACATTGTAATTTTAAAAAAAATCTGTATTACAGAACATTTCAAGATACGACCAATTGGATCGCAAAACGTAATGATTTATGCAAGATTAAAAATAAAACATAAGTGTTAGATCTTCGGCAATGTATACAGATAATACATGGCCGAAGTGTTAGATATTGTGACTATCTGACCATTTCGATGTCAAGGATTCGGGCTTCGTCAAGCACTGCCTGGGGGAAAGAATTCGAGCAATCGCATGGGCAGGTGAGTTTGCACAAGCGACGATACATTCAGGATCAGCTGTTGCGATGTGGAATGTCAAATTACAATGCGATATCTACCCCTGCGGATCCGAGTGTCAAGTTGTTGAAGAACCTATCGCAAGCCCTGAAAGACGTGAAGCTCCCACCGAACCGTGAGCTTATTGGTGCTCTCAGTTACTTAGCATCTACCACACGGCCCGACATTGCGTTTGCGAGAAGCTACTTGGGACAGTTTAATAATTTGAGTTGATTTGATTTATTTTGTAAAAAAAAAAAAAAAAAAAACACACAATAAAAACTGTATGTGGTATGAGACGTATGGGGGAGAAGATTTACTGCGCACGTTTTCTTGAGTTCCAGAATCCCTTCCCGTCATTTTAACTATAAAGAAAATCAGAATAACAGAAAATCCATGTTATTAGAAACAGGAATTATATATTCATGGTGAACTTACATCATGGATACATCCTTCCTTTCGTTGCAACACTCAACAATATTCAACAAAGCTCGAGTCGTTGGAACATCCAATAAGCTTTAGATTTAAATTTATTTGTTCAAAAACGGTAAAAACTGTATATGCACATACAGTAGAAGATCATCTGCGCACGATTTCTTGAGTTCCAGAATCCCTTCCCATCATTTTAACTATAAATAGTTGAAAAATGAGTAACATTTTAAAATAAATAAATAAAAATAAATTTTAAAAAAGCGCGAGATTAGCAATTGTTTTAGTTTCGATCACTGGATGGTTGTCAAACGTATTCTAAGCTATCTCAAGGGCACGATCAGCGCGGGAGTGAGGTATGGTACCCATCCAGGATTTTTTAAAGAGTATACCGATGCTGACTGGAGGATTTTTCCCAAGTAAGATTGTACTCCTGTTTCCTTTTCTTCCCGAACGGGGGACCGATTTCATGGGACTCACGAAAGCAGCGGGACCGTCGAATTGTCTACTCTGGAGTCTGAGTACATGGCTTTGTCAGAGGGTGTCAAGGAGGCCGTTTTCCGCAGAATGTTTATTTCTTTGTTTACGTCAGACTTGTCAAAGAAACTTGACAGTTTTCTATGACAACCGCGGTTCACCGACGTTGGCTGAAAACTCAACCTACCACGCCAGGAGCAAGCACATTGATGTGCACCATCATCTTGTGCGAGATGTGCTGAAGAGGAAGGAGTTGAAGATCTCCCACTTTCTCACGGAAGACCAGACGGCAGACTTTTTTGACCAAATATCTGACACACCGTAAACACCAGCGCTGTATTGAACTGGCCGGAATAAATATTTATTTTTTTGTTTTTTGAGTGATCATTTGTGGAACAAACGACTCGAGGGGAAGTGTTAGATATTGTGTATGCTCGGAGTGCGAGTAGCCGTTCCTTTGTTGGTAGCAGCGAGTATTGGCATTACTCGCGCAACTTTTCTTGAACGATGGATTGAAGAAATGCGGGTGGAGTGGGGGGTATTAGTTACGAAATCTGCCACTAGATTTTATGAAGCAATGCCAATCTCTGAAGAATTAGTCATGCCTTCACTCCTTTCTCATTAATTTGTGTTCTAACTTTCTCAGGAGTTCCAGATATCTCCTGTGAGAGATCTTTATCTGATTCCTCCATTTCTTTAGATTTTTTTGAGAAAATAACGGACAGAAGTTCCCTTCAAAAGAAAATTGTTACTATTTCCAGCCAGTGATGATGTGTTTGGAATGTAGTCATCAGTACTCGCTGCGAGCTTTCGCCTTCAGTTGCTTCTTGTGCCAGAGAGGAAGAAGCAAGGCCGTCGTGATACCTAACCAGTGCGCACGAGGTATGGCGTAGTGTTAACACGTTCTGGTGATCTGTGTTCATGTATTCCGTTTGTCATAGATATACGTTTGTCTTTGAGATGTGTGCTAAACTGGGTTCGTGTTGTGCTATAACTGCCTCACTGACTGTATTGTTGTTCTTAAGCAAAATTAATATTCTCAATTTTATGAGTATTATTATCACCTCTACCAAGTGTTTATTCAAGAGCATAATGAGAGTCAAGAAAATAATTGTTTGTCATGCCCCTGGAATAAAAACCGTATTTGTTCACTTTGAAATCCGCCCCCCTCCCAAATACATTTCGTAGAAAAAAAAACAACAACAAAACATCAAGGAGAATAAACTACGAAAGAATTCTACTCTTTAAATAGAAAATAATTTTTTTTATTTACTTTATATTTAATTGTACATGTGTTAGTAAGAACATTCATTTCAGAACAGGAAAAAGGTAAAAATATTTGCTTTTAGGGCAATAGCTAAAACCTGATGCATATAAAAGCGACATACATTATAAACAGCATATGCACAAATAATAAAGCTCAATTCTTTAACAATAATTGTGAACTATTCACAATCAAATAATGAATAGGCTCTACTATGCAGAGCGACCATCTACTACTTCTCAAAATAATCTGAAATTAATTCTAGTCCATCCACAAATACGCAAGTGCAGAGGCACTGACAGTCTTCATGGCTGATGCAAATCTTCTTTTCACAGGAAAAGGCAAACAAAGGAACCATATGAAGCAATTCACAACACATCTTGTCATAATTATCTGATTTTAACAATTTTCACACTTTACGGGTTACATCATTTGATTTATTTCGCTCTCTCAGCTTTAATTTTAACTTTTGAATTGGGTTTGCTACCCCACTCCTTTTCACTCTCTCATGTCCTGATTGTAGACAAGACTTCCTTAAGAAATATCTTAAATTTGAAATTTAAATGTTCCTACTAAGTTTCCAATTCAAACGAATTCTTCAGTCTTGCTTTTAGAGAAGGAAAATATAATCTATAGTTTTAGTGTCATCATAAATATCAATTTTTAGATATAAAAAAGGTAGAAAACTAGATTCTACAATTTAGTAAAAAAATACTTCAAAGGTAATTTGTATATAAATATAATTTCTATGTTCTTCAATATTAATAAATGGAAAAGGTGGAAGTTTGTCTCCAAAGTATTGTTTAACCATATTGTTTAACAAATTACAGGCCTATAATAATTCAAATTCAATTTCTTCCAAATATTTTAAGTTTCTTGACTTAAATTTTACTATATTCCTGAATATAAAATTAAAGTAAAAGTAAGCTTATTAATATAAATGCAATGTTTTGAAAAGAAAAACAACAGGCAAAACAAACACTGAATATGAGTTATTGAAATATTGTCACAACTAAATGTCTACTATTTGTTTACAACAATATTCCAATTACATGTGAAACCATTAATGTTGCTATAGCATTTATTATTGTTGATGCGTAATAAATTTGTATTTTCTGATCTACATCAGAGATTAAAAGTTTATTGGAGTTGTCCCATTTTTTCTATGAAAATGAACTTGCTGCTTATTGAACTTAAGGCCAGAAAGTCTTATTTTCATAGTTACACCCCACAAATTTATTCAACAACAATATGAAAAAGCAGAGAAATCGATGCGATATTAAAGAAAAGATGAATTTTTAAATCCATAGAAATTTCTTTTTGGTGGCCTCTTAAATTTTATTTTGGAAATTGTTTGAAAGTAATTCTGTGTGGAAACTGTTGACAACTAGAATAAAGTAGACTCCTAGAGCTGAAAGAAAGAAAATTATTTTCATTAATATTTCCTGAAACTATTTTTGATACAGAAAAATGTCAAAAGTATTAAGCTATTTTGCAAAACAATTCAATAATTTTACAGGCTGTTGTAAGTTATCTAAGTAATTATTAATAAGTAAGAATGTTTATTACTTTTTTCATTTGTAGTATTAATTATTTTTAATTTTATAATTTGATGGAGCCCTGAATATCATTCACTTGAAATTATTGTACATTTTTAAGATATTTATTTATCACATTAGTGTTTTATAAATTTTGATGTTACGGTATTTAAACATTGCATTTCAAAATTAATTTTCACTACAGTATTTTCAGTTGCAAAACCTACTAAAAACGAGCAATTATTGAATTTTTCAACATTTTGTATCATATGATCATTGATTTAATAGAAATGTGATGAAATAATAGGCAATTTTTCAGAAAGTCAAGTCTATTTCAAGCATTTGATAATTTTTTGTTGGTCACGCAAGAGTCATCACAGTCAAGCCAACAGCCTAATTCTTGATGACGATGTTGATGACAACAAAAATGGCAACTTACCAATTCCAGCAGTCAATATCACAAGACTCACAACTCCTACAATGACTGCGCCATTGATAAAATAGAAGATAATGTGCCCTACGGTCAGGATAGATTGAACAGTCAATGACAAAATAGCAAAGACAATCCATGGCTTGATCATTCGAGGTCGTTCCTGTAAACCAAAGCAGATAAGGATAATTATTTTTAAAAAAAGGAATATAGAAAAAAGAATGGTAATAATTCTATGTCTCACTTACCAAGTGAAAAAATATATTTTATAAAATCCTGACATTAATGAGATTATGAACGGAAGTGATTAAAGAAGAAGTAAATGATTATGTAAATATCATCATCATCAACATCCTTGGTTTAGGAGCGGTGCTCCTGCCCTGTTAGTGGGTAGTAAAGCAGTATTCCTTTATGTGGTGAAGTGTTGCTGCTGGTGCCATCTTGTCGGTCTGCCTCTATTCCTCTTGCCATTTGGTCTTTGTAAATATTTATTTAAAATTGCACTGTTAGTTATTTAAATAGGTAATTATATAGTATATGACACATGTAAATAAATAATAATAGTACACGATATCAAAAATGTTGATGATGATGAAGATAATGATAAAATTAATCATCTCTAGATATATTAACTTGGAGAGTGAATTAAACTTTTTATTCTTGGCCAACCTTACGTATTAATCTTTATATAGATAAATTTGTGATCCCTTTCTTAGTTGACTTATTTTGAAAACATAAAGATAAATGTTCACATTATTTGTCTTTATTTAATTCTTCAAAAAACAATGTTTCGACAATGTTCATATATGGTCATCATCAGGCTGTAAAATAAATTATGTACAAAACAATTAAACTAAAACAAGATATCCAATTATTATCTTGAAATAAATTACAATATACTAATAATAAATTATTTACATCTCGGTGGTCAACTGACCATTGGTTGAAACAAAAATTGCCCGAATATGAAAGAATGTTTGTTTTTAATGGTGAGCTTCAACTTGGTTGAATTGAGGGATTAATGACGTTTGAAGTGTTATTATTATTTACAATTAATGGTTATGTTTTTCGTGTACATTTGTTAATTAGTGTCATTCATCTAAGAAGTCATAAATTTGTATTATTGGTATCCACAGTTGTGATAGTTAAATAAACACTTTCACACAGTCTGAGTGAAAAATTTCAAAATGTTAACATTCATTATATAAGGCTAGTAAGGAATTCATATTTTAATATTTCAAGGTTCTAATTAGTTTAATTGTTTTGTATGCAATTAATTTTACTGCCTAATGATGACAATATATGAACATTGTCAAAATGTTTTTTGCAGAATTAAAGAAAGACAAATAATGTGGAATTTCTTATGTTTTTAAATTAAGCCAATTAAGAATGGGATCATATATTTATTTACCTTGGAGAGAGAATGTTCAGATTTGAGAACTGAAGTCACGGGTCTGATTCCATATACACAACTAATTCACACTGTAAGATTTGACTATACTTTGGTTATCATAAACATAGTAAATAGAATGTCCAGGAAAACACTTCTTAACTCATTTCATTTTTATTTCATTCATCACTTTTAGCTGATCATTTTCAATCTATCTTGTTTATTATTTTTTGAGGAAATGTAACCAGTGGACTAAAACATATACATAGTTAAACAATTAAACTTATTTTTGTTCAGTGTGGATTTTTTATAATTTCTCCACTCATTGTAATATTAAGGCTACTAAAATTGTATTTTTTCAGTTCTGAAATAATTAGAGATAATAAATTTTTAGTTCCATATGTGGTGGTTCTAAATTGATGAATGTTTATTCTCACTGTAATAAAGCAAATGTAAAAAGACGTTTCTTATGAATTCGTCCAATTTCTTTTTACTTTCCCGTATACGTACGTATATACGGGGTATTATAAGCAGTATAGGGAAAGTTATGTAATGCCGCGGAAAATCGATTTCGAGACTTCAACAGAAATACACGTTTTGGGGATCCCCTGATACCAAAACTAAAAGACACTGCGCCACATTTTTTTCTTTAAATTTCCGGTAAGAATAAAGTAACATACACTTACAAATGTGGCGTAGGTCCGATATTTAGGATTAATTCTGAATTTTCGAAAATTTCAAAATTTTTCGGACGTCTTCCTACAACTACAAAATTGACGATAAAGATTTTTCCTTAAAATAAAATTTGTTCTCCATAGTGAGTTCTTTCATTGAGGTCATGCACATTTTTTGAAACTTCTTGTAGTTTTCGCGCAATATTGCGAGCAATATGTGCAATTAAAAAAAATACAAAAACAAGATTTTCTTAAAAACTGCTCCAAATTGTTTCTTTAAACTTTTAGTAGGGTTAGTCCTAAATGTACTCTATAAGATGATAGAGAAGCCATATTGCTCGACTCTTTTGTTTTTTTGAAAAAATACAAAAATTAATTTTTTTACATGTCTCTCACTCGTCAATTTGTTCACATTATTATATTTATGACTACATGTGTTTTTAAAAAAATGTGAAATAAAGTTTCTCGAAAACTCAACAGTTTTCTATGAAAACTGGCTCAAAATTTGACATTTTCAGAAAAGTTCAAACGTCATTTTTTTCAAAAACAGCTCCAATATTTTTCTTCAAACTTTTCGAACGGATAATGCGCTCTTTAAAATGACGTAAAGTTTACTTCATAAAAAGTTACACAAATATAGTTTCTTTGAAAGATCTCTCACGCCGGTATTATGCACAATTCCAGCAATTTGTACCACAATTGTATTTGTAAATGTGTTTCAAATGAAGTTTTTCGAAAACTCAAGATTTTCTGTGAAAACGAACTTCAGATTTCGAATTTACACAATAGCGCTTAAACGCCCGTTTTTTAAAAACGGCTCTAAATTTTTCAAAGAAAACTGCCATTTAGGATGGGGTTTTGCTATTGTTTAATATATTTAAAATAATATTTCCGTTATATTATTAGAAAACCGAAAAATTGAGAAAATTTTTAAAAACATCCTTTTTGGGCGGCGATAGACGGCAGCCAGCTAGAGTATGTGGCAAGCTCGAGTAGCTAGCTGAGACGAAAGAGAATAGAAAACTAATACGCGAAAGTCGGTGCCACTGTGTTGCACTACTAGTGAAGTTTTCTTGACCAATATTAAATTTTTGATATTTGTATATTTTTTATTATTAGTAAGCATTGGGCCTGCAGGAAGACTTTCCAAATAGTTTCACTGCTTTAAGAATTCTTCTCACACAATCAAGAGTAGTAGTGAAAATAATTTTTTAAAGCTCAAATTTATAGTTGCATTTTATGCTCTATATTTGATAGAAAAGCAATTAATGAAGTAAGTTATGAATTAAATAATGCGACTTATTTCATTTGAGAGAAATTATTCATAAACAATAAATATTTTAAGAGGGCATTAGAGGACAGTTATCTCAGCTTGCATGGTACACAAAATAATCTGCCACTCGCTCTGATTGGTAGTCTTACAAATTATTATTGTAGTCAACTCACTGCACTGGCTCCAAAGACCATCATGGTGTCAAAGATCAGTTGGATCCCATAGAAAATTGCAAGACAGATATAGAGCACACTCAGGGCTGCAACAATAAGATTCATTTATAATGCACATTAGACAAAAACACTTAGTAATTCATTCTTTTAAGAGTTATTTAATCATCTGTTTTCAGAAAATTGTTTCATTTCACATGTTACATTATCACAAGTAGAAATCCAAAGATAGAGAATTAGAATATAGATAAAAGTTTAAAAAAAGTATTAGTTCAACTTATATGAGTATAAATGTAGAAAATAAGGTACACAATATTTATCAGTTGTAGCAACATATACATTTATACACATTTCTGAATATTTTAACAGAAATAAAAATATCTAAGTTGGGTTTTTATGTTTTAAATTTCTAGCTTTTCATCCACTCTTATCTCATTATTGAAGGGGCAAGTTATTGAAGCCAAGTAGCAGTTTCCTTTTAGAAACATAATTTAAAAGTAAAAGATGTTCCCTTATAAGAAAGACCTATCAGTGTGTTGTGTAGTTCGATTGACTGATGCGGATGTCCAGAGGGACCACACCACCCCCTCCCACCCTGCAAGCCATCATTTTTTTTTGTAATTGAACTCTATTTATTCAAAATAATTACCATTTGTAAATCTCATCACATCGCAAGCTGTTGGATTTCATCATATTCCATAATAAATATATTTGTACCTTTCTTTTTCTTGCCAAACCCTCCAAAATACTTTCTTTATCTGCTGGTGATGTTGATTTATGGATAGCTTTTGCATATGATACATTATTGATTCATATGTGTGCTCCCTGGGGAACCACGGGGACTGTGGTCTTATTTTTGAAATTTGAAAACTTTAATTAAAACCCCAATCCCCATATTGCATTTCTTTATTTCATTCACTTTCTGTAATAAAACATTATATTTATTGTGACCAATTTCTCATTATTCCCCCTTTTTAACCAGACAATTTGGAAAATTGTTATGCATTTCAGAGAGAAGCTCCCAAAGTCTTTTGGCAACCATGTCAATGTTTTACCATCAAATCAATTGTATTTATTTATTGTGTATTTAAAGTTATCATTTCATTATCTGTATAATACACTTTATTTATTTGCTAATAATATGTCATATGTAAATACCAAAACACCAGTATGTTATATGTAAAAAGTTAAATGGGTAAGCTGACCCAGAATTGTAGTCTGCCCTGCTCTTGTTTTAGTCTGCATTGTGTCAAGTCAAACTTACTCTTGTTACCTGTAGTTGCTTCCAAATATTTAACTGCCTCCTCATATTCAGCTTGATCCAGAGTAATATTTTTCTGCTTTTCCAATTCTTTGAGGAATTCCTTCTGAAGCTCTCCGGTGCCTACATAGACCATCAAAATGCTAATTAAGATGCCGCAAAAAGCACCAAACTGCAAAGAAATTTCCTTTTTAATGTCCACTTAATTGACAAGCTTGAAAAAATGTCTTAATATTACATCTTGGATCTAAGCGAAAAGAAAGTGTCCGAAGAATACTCTGATTCGTAGTTTTCCGATTAACCCGGCAGTGGGAACGTTGAGTCTGTCAAGCCCAGCATCATCTTTGACGCCGTCTATCAAGTAAACGAAATTATTTCTAAACTTATCCACCAATCTACCTTCAAATTGAATCTTCGTGAATAGATGACGACCATTAGTTCTAGTTTGTCAGAAAAACGTGGTGTTCTATTAAAGTTGTTGATGGATTCATCAGACCCAACGTTCTTTTTTACGTTAATTTTTTATAAAATGGTCGGCTCAGTCAACAGTTATTTTAACGCATTAAATCCGAATGATATAGAAGTAACAAACAGGCTTTTAGAAAAAAGTATTGTTTGTTATTATGATAGTTGCTGATACATTATTTGAACTGAAAATTTGGCACAGTACATATTCTGAACAAGAAATTGACGAAGCTGAACCTGAGAAATAGGAAATTAAACCTGAATCTTTTGTAAATTTATTTATTTGCAGTCTAATTTCTATAAATAAAGTGGACAGGCAAATTATTTTAAATTTTGGTAGTTCACAAAACACTTTCTCGAAAAGGTTAAGAAAAACAAAAAAAAAAAAGCCGAAAAACTTATTGTAACAAATGCTTCCATGAAACATAATAAAATATAAAACATTACTGTAAAATAATGCTTCCGTTATGTTTGTTTAAGTCATGCAGACATATTTTGTTAATATTTCAATTATTAACTTAATACTACATTTTCTTTTCTTTGATGTTCGTTCACTTTCTATTTGGTTTCTTTTTATCAATATTCAGGGAATTTAAAAAAATTGGAAATATTTTGTGCTCGACATTGGATATGTAATTCATTTTCATCTTTCACATCATCATAAAATATTTGTGTAATTAGTTAGAGCTGTAAATAGGCTCTAATAACTAACGGGTCTATTAGACCCAACGTTCCTACTGACCTTAGGATTTTTAACGATCCCATCGCCGAGTTAATGCCAGATCAGTACCGTAACACGATTGGTTATTAAATTAGTGCGAGGGCCTCTTCATAAAATATTTATGTGTAGGCCGTTTGAAACTAGTAGGGGTGCAGCAGCACCTACTTTCCCGCATTATTTCTAAGATTTTCCATTTTGGAAAATTTAGAGAGTTCAACATCAATGTAACATACTTGCTTTAAGCTTCTGCTAGTATCTCAGTAAAAACTTTAATCTAAAAACTTTCACTTTTGAGAAAATGTTGAAAACTGTATGGCTTTATCATAAATACCGCCAGAAATCAAAATATCCAGTTCAAAGTCCCGTGGTGTTGAGTATGTTTAGATCGATCGGAGAATATCAATATTGGAGAAAAAATCGTTTGAACGGTTAAGGCGCTAGCGTTTTCCGCAAGACACACCTACGGACGGTCAAGTTTTGCCGTCAATCGATTTTTCGGTATCAAGACCCACAAAACATTGATTCTGACTATTCAACGTGTTTGAGACAGTAATGTTCTACATACAGAACCAAGATTTATCCAACTGTGACATTACCACGGACCGACAATAAGGATTTTTCAGCCGAAAAATCGCAGATTTCCGCCACACGATTAAACTAATTTCTCTTTACTACATGCGTAGTGAGACGAAAAGTAAAAATAAAAAGTATGCCGGTTGATTGATTGATTGATTGATTGTCTGCTCCTTGATTTTGTCATGCCGCACCGCTGCATACGAACATACGATACAATCAAACTAACCCCAGAGAAAATTCCGATGATCACTGTGCCAGTCTTGAGGCTGCAGCCGCAGCAGCAACTTTTAAAGTGGACCACCATCTTGAAGTTCTGCACCAAAAGAAAGACCAAGTTAAAATATGTTCACAGAAACTGGAGTAAAAATCAATATCGTAGTCCTAAATTTCTAAGTTTGAAACTACGAGCATCAAATCCTTTGATAGTACAAACGTATCTGTAGAAAATATTTAAGATGGAGTCATTTTATAAATCAATCAGAAACAGCTTTATTATTTAAACGTGTTTAAGTTAACTGGTTGGTACATTTTCAACTCGTACAAATTAATTAATTTGCAGTATACTGAGGCCCAAAACAAATAATATTTTTTAATAAATATATATGTGCAGTTATTTTTGTTGAATAATTCTAAAAGAATAGAACTTTATAAAATAAGTTTTGTGTACTTCTGCTTTGGAGTCACTGACCCTCTATACCGGGGCCCAAATTTAGTTGACGCCTGGAACAAGTTGCCCGTGTGCCTCTTCCGGATTCCCGTGTAAGTAACTGCAGCGTGGTTGCCCGCGAACATCCAGCGAGAATGTGGCTGCAGAACGAGCTGAACGGATGGGCTGATTCCTCTGAAACACTGCCAACACGTCACGCGATGCCGCTCATCCCACGCCTGCCCCTCCCCCTCTGTCCACTCCCAGCTGTTCGCCCACCCCCAGTCCTCGTCGCCGCTTCCATTGATCCATGCCACTCCTCCTAGCCCTTGACCCCCCCCCCCTACCCCACCCACCCCGCCTCTCCCTCTCCGCCCAACCCGCAGACGTTGCATCACACACTGCCCTGGTACACTCCCACGTCGGCAGCATGTCAACAATAGCTAAGTGTACATCCAGCCCTGTCTGGAGAGAGATCAGCGCCACCGCGCTCTATCGGTAGTTTTCCTGTTCTCCCATCCAACACCAGGCGAAGTGCGAGACAGAACCTACCAAACGGCCCCGTGAGAAGCCGAGCTATGCAATTCAGCCGCTCGCCTTCGAGGAGAATTCTAGCGCCGGGCTTCTGCTGATCGTTAGTTCTTCCTGTTTCCCATCAACACCAGCAAATGCGCGGAGCAAACCTTACCAAACGGCCGTGAAGCCGACTAGTGCGAATTCACCCTGTCTGGAGAGAATTCTAGCGCCGCTCTCTATCTAGTTTTCCTGGCTTTCCTTCGTCCTGGCGAATGCCGAGCAGTACCCTAACAAACGGGCCCGACCGCGCGCGATCTTTCCTTCCTCTCCTGTCTATCCTCGCCCCTACACTAGCATGACACCACACTCACACAAGGGTGAAGACCCTGTGGAGCTTAGACTCTTCCCGCTTATTAGCTAAGACAACACCAGGCGAATGCCGGAGCAGTACCCTAACAAACGGACCACGGACCGCGCGCGATCTTCCCTTCATCTTCCATGTCCTATCCTCGCATCTTACACACACACTTACACGCACTACACTATCGCACATTCCGGGAGGCCAGTTGGGAGCTTAAGAGCGTATCTCGAGTGTCGGTGTCCCATGGAGGTAGATACCTGAAAGGGTAAATCTGTTGCAAGTTGACATCTGGACTCGAACCGTAGGACCTCGGGGTCAGAGGGACGGCAGTAACATAAGCTGATGCCCTGAGCCACCTTAGCCGGTGTGTCACTTGACGAACAGCGACGCCATCCCCTTGTTCAAACCTAGCCTTCCTTGAACTAAACTTGAAGTATTGCAGTGCGAAGGGATCCACAGACCTAGGCAGGACTTCCCAAACCGTGTATTAAGCTTAACCCCTCGCCTCAGTTTCTCAATTACTTACGCGGAGTCTGTTTGGGGTCAGATTTGATCACAAACGTTTTACCCAACAGTTTACCTGTATTTTATGCACGGATGCTATTTGGAATTATTAATGAAGGGAATGATGCTATTTATTTGTTTCATTTACTATATCGTTTAAAAATACAATATAGAATAATATTTCTAGAAAAAACATTCTAGCATATTCTCATAACTATACATACGTGTCTTCCATACCAGTATGAGAATGCCTGATACAAAGCTACTAACTCGTAATAGACAAATAACCAAATTTTCATTCAGAAACAACACAATATTATAAAACTAAAATGGACACGTTTTTATATTTTTTCTTATAATTTAGACGTGTAACGTGGAGTCTACTTGGGAGCATTTCATACCCCGTCTGGTTAAAAAACAAATTATTTCAAACCAAGAACACGTTTAAAAAATCTTAAAAGTTTACAACACATGTAAAACGACATAAATAGCATATCTGAAGGGAGAAGTTCGTGTGAATAATTTTCGCAGTGTTGCAAGACATTTTCGCCTGGGGTTAAAAAAGACCCCAAACAGAGTCCATGATTTCAACACACGCTGGTTTGTATACTCCATACGTCACATACAGTCTTTACTGGTGGTTTTTGACTAAATAAATCTAACTCTAAATCTGGTTCGAGTCGCGACTCAAGAGATTTCAACCGAGGAGCCAAAGATCACAAAGACCACAGAGTCGAGTTGTCCATTGAACCAATACGTCGTCAACGCGGCGTAAAAAGATTACGAGTTACTAAAAACACCATGTTTGTGATGCTTATTTGGATTTTTCATTTCCAATGATTGCTACCCGAGAATGGTCATCTGCCGTCATTAGCACGACAGTTCACGTTCGAAATGGTGCAGGTTACGGAAAATTACTAGTCTTCGCGCCAGAAAGGACCCGGTTAACGATTATGATAACCGTTCATGAAATGCAGATACGTTGACATCATGATATGATTGAAAACAAGCGATAATAGTTTACAAAATAAGCAGCAAAGATGCAAGAATAGAAGATCAAAAGTCACTCACGTTTTCATTTTCGAAGAATTCGCGTTGCTTTCCAATCTCCGGTCCAGGGCACATGATGTTTCACAAAAGGAATTGTACGAAATTGATTGAAGAATAATGCGAATCAAAGTTGATGCAAATCAGGCAACTACAATAGAATTATGTCATGAGAAATAAAAAGTATATCAAATAATTGTTTAATTCGTATACAATTTTCATTGTATACGAAACAGAATTATTAATTGGGTCTGACTTTAAGTCTGATTTATACATATGCACTATAACGTTGGAACGCATTTAAGCTGAAAAAACATGAAACTAAATCAGAAGTTACTTTAATTATTAAACGTAAAAAGTGGTTTCACATGTAGACGCTTTGAAGCGCTCTAGTGGTACAAGTTAGAAACAAGCAAGCGATTGTGGCGTCGTCGGGTGCGAGACATACACAGACACGGAGTTGTTTGGTACAGATTTATTCACAAGTTTGTATACACTATTTACACTCCTCGGAAACTAGCGATGCACTCCCAGCACTGCACATCTCTGAGGCATCCCCGCCCCAGTCTGACGCGGACCCCAGCGGCTTGGCGCCGCTCCTGGTCTCTCGTCTCGTGGCAACCGCCGCACCTCGCTGCCGAAGCCCGCGATAACCCCTGGCTGGTGAAAAGTGCCTTCCGCACCGCGATTCCGTTCGACAACGAACGACCACGGCTGGTTACTCTCCAGCCGCCTCGCGAGGGGTCACGTGACAGACCTCCCATGCCGGCGGCGTCCTCTCATCCCGAAACGTGGGCCTGTTTGCAATTTTGGAGTCCAGCTGCACCGCGCTGGACTCACCCAATATCTCCCTCTGCGCCAGTTGACACCCGCGTTCCGAGACACGCCCACCCCGGCCCTTGAGGAGGGGCCCGCCTCTGGTGGCCTTCCGCTTGCCGCTAAAGGACTGCCCCGACCCCTCGCTGGCCTTCCGACATGTTGTTCATCTGGCCCATTGGCACGACGTTACACGATGAAAGTTTTCATATGCAACCACTTTACCCTATCAATTGTTCGGCGCGCACAGCCGCGAGCACAATGGGCTTCTGCGCTGTGGTTGCATAATTAAGTTGGCCGTTAATGGGTTAAACGGAGTGTGTCTTAAGCTTAACAGGTCCCTCGCTCGGGTTTCTGGTGTCGCTGTCTGGAGGAGAGTGCTAGCAACTGGCTACTCTCATAAGTAGTTGTACGCGGTTTCTCCGACCAACACCAGGCGAATATGCAGTCGACACAAGCTCCCGACTGTTTTCCTGCCACGTGTGGAAGTGCAGTACATGTAAGTGTACGTGTGGGTGTAAGTGTAAAGGAAGAGAAAGGAAAGATCAACGTAGGCTAGTGCTGCCATATTCGCCTAGAGTACATGTAAGCTTCCGCGGCTCGAGTTCATGACTTGTTGGCTGTCCGGGTGACGCCGCGTCGTTGGCTGAGAAGTAGGCGTTTGGCCTGTCATATCGCAGGCTTCCTCACGGTAGTGAAGTAGGGGTTTCCTCAGGGTAGTGAACACTACCCTGTGGAAGCCTGTGATATGACAGGCAAAATGTCGGCCCCTCAGCCAACGAAATGGCGTTACCCGGACAGCAAAGAAGTCACGAAGTCGAGCCGCGGAAGCTTACATATACACCAGGTGAATATGGCAGCAGTAGCCTAAGTTGATGTTTCCTTTCTCTTCCTTTACACTTACACTCACACGTGCACTTACATGTACTGCACTTCCACACGTGACAGGAAAACAGTAGGGAGCTTGAGTGGACTGAAACGGTACCCCGCTGTAGTGATACGTCGAAGGGGAAATCTCCAGCAAGCCGACGAGTAGGTCAATACTGGATAGTGTGATCGAGTGGTGAAGGAACACCGCCACCTTCCGGTATAAAACCTTCACTACACTAACGGGACTAATGATAGTAGTAGTAGTTGACGTGCCCGAAACCTCAATCGATCAACCCAACGTAAAATATGAATTAAGACGGCCAAAGTTCCCCTTTCTTGAGTTTCTCTTTTCCTTGCTAGCATACGGACTCGGATATTACATTCACCTCCCAAGAGATCTTTTTTTGGTACTTACAGCTAGAGATCACATAAAGCAGTGTTGCCAAATGCGCCTTAACAGAAAGCGTTTTTCCCATCCGCTAGGCCGCTTTTATCGGAAGATTTAAACATCAACTACGGTCTATCAAGTGCTCATGACCGGATTAGATGGTGCCCCGCTGGTGGGAGATACCTGGTTGGGGAAAACGACGTAGGCCACCATATAGGTCGGCTCCGTATCCCGTGAGGGACCGTAAAAACATACACTACACTTTCGGGACCAACGACCATAGCCCGAAAACATGAATTAGTCAATCAATGAAGCACTTATTCGAGTCTAAGTCGCTTGGTGCGTGAATCCCAATTGTGCATTCGGTGGTGTACGTGTTGATGTATAAATGGCGTCGGCTACGCACTTCAGCGGGGGCTGCCGTAACTCACAATCGATTGGCTCAGCGCCTGCCGTCGCCATGGAAACTTACGGTCGTGCTCGTGGACATGACTTAAATTGGAGCTTACGGAAGTTTACTTTGGACGCTGATGTTCACTTTCCAACAAATTGGATTCATAGACGGAATATCCACGAAGTAAGCTCTGGCGGCAGCAGACTTACATAAGTTACAATTAAAACTATGCATTTCGCAGTTGGTAGAATTGTATCTGCCAACGTTTCATTGTTTTTCGTATTCGCAGTTCTTTCGTGAGCGGAAAACAGGTTGAAGTACGTGTGATTTTGTGAATGCAACAACTTATCCTATTAACTGCCATGCAATTATTTATAACAACTTAATAAATCGATTTAAATTAATAGTGGTCATTTATTAGAAGGTAAACCTACCTCCTTACATTTAAGACTAACATTTAAAACATCGTAACATAATAATTACCAAAAAAATTGTAATGTTTCTAAAAAAAAGGATTATCCAAAAACCACAAATAGCAAGCTTCCTAATTTTAGTTGTTTCTCGTGACGCCCTGTATTTTCATCGGACGATAAGGTCACAAGAGGAAATGTCGAAGCCAAAAACAAGCGAGCAATTACATAGAAGGATTGAAGGAAAGAGCACGCAATTGACATCGTTAGGGAGTTAAAACCCGGCACAGCATGCACCACTCTACTGTCCTTCTCACCTGTTCGCATGCGTCTACTCGAACTGTTAAGTCGAGCTGTTAAGTCGATAACTAACTCGCCGGCTCTAGCGGGCGACCGCATGCGAATCGGTCACTGTCATGGTATGTCGAAGTTGTTCCCAACGCTGGCGGCAGTGTGTGCATTCCCATGATGCAACATGGTGTTAGTGGCATTAATCTATCTATCTATCTATCTACCTACCCCCCCCCCTCTCTCTCTCTTTCTCTCTCTCTCTCTCTC
>BOPP01000167.1:2816550-2952505 GCA_017312745.1 Gryllus bimaculatus
AGCGTTTTATTACCTGCGGATTTTGGAACGCAGTCGGTCGCGTTTCGACCGCTGCCGCTCGAGCTTCGTGAAAGTCCGCCCGCCTTCGGGAGTCTTCGCTCCCCTCTGGATCGAGCTCCCCTTGTCTTTGTTTATCGCACGAGGAAAACTGACACCAAACGCTGAAGGCCCATTCACAATGCAAACGTAAACATAAGCATAGCACATAGACATAAACATTAACGTAAGTGATAGAATGAAGTATGCACAACGTCTAACATAAACGTAAGCAAAATAAGAGTTTCTATTGGCTGTGAGACATGCTGGTTTACTATTGGTTGGATGTGAGAAATTTCAAGGTATCAACTGTGTCCATGGCCCATATGGCGTTAGATCTTCTATCGACTACGCTCCAATTTCTCGATTTTGAGTTACCGTTCTGTGATTGGTTCATTTCTTATGTCTTACGTAAGCATACGCACAGAATATAGGTGTTGTGGTGCGTTATCGTTGGCATTTCTAATGAAATAATTATATGCCTTGTCATTTCCAACAATAGTACTATTACTTACTATTGTTGGCAATGACCACGCATATAATTATTTCATGATCACAGAAGCTTGCAAGCTTTTAAGTTAACGTCTTACGTGTTATGCTTACGCAAACGCATTGTGAATAAGTCCGCTTGTAGACGTAGTCCTAAGTTTATGTTAATGCCACGTTTATATCAATGTTTGAATTGTGAATGGGCCTTAAGTCATAATTGACGCTCCGGTGTGAACGGACCCGCGGATTTCGTCGTCGCGTCTAGCGGCGAACTTTCCGCGCCGCCCCCGCTGCGGATCTCCCGCGCCGGTCTATTTGCCGGACCTTAACGCTACGCTGTACCTAAAACTCCCTAATACGAAGGGTTTTGCACGCTAGGCGTTACTGCAATCGACATCAGTATTGTGTACGCAAGCACAGATCGACTTTCGTATCACTTTTGTGCACCTGCGCATAGCCCAGAAGATCGACATTGCAGTAGACAAATGTGCGCTACTCCGTGCTTAAACTCCATAATGATGAGTGCTTAGGCAGAACTTGTCGTAGCTGTAACGCTGGTCTTATCTAGGGATCCCATATTTTTACTTTCCCTAATACGTACACTATTTCCATAATGCATATTAATTACGTTCTAATACACTCCTCTATCGTTCGCTGTATGTGGATCCTACGTTATCTGCCATTCCACACAATATCTTGTTCAACCTGGGGGCACAAGACCCCGGGGTAGGCACCTGTGGCTTTTCGCCTATATCCGCACGCCTCGCCGACGGGTTGGTTCCGGATCTCGCCGGAATTCAGTTTGACCCCCCCCCCCCCAGTAACCTCCCTATTCAATGCCTAGGTCAGCCATCTCAGTGCTCCAAGCTACCCAGGCTATAGTACCGAGGTCCAAACAATGCGCTACTTACATGCGCCGGGACAAGTCCCTTTTCTTTCGTCTGGTGTTGCTCGGATAAATCAGAGAAAACTCCCGATCAGAGCAGCCAGTCTGTGGAATTCGTTTCGGAGAATGGCGGGATTCGACCTAGCTATATTGTTAATGAACAGTTACCCTTGATTCATTTAGCAAGTGTTTATCTGCATACTTTGTAGCTTTTGTCCCTTTCACAATGTCACTTACAGGTTATTATTTTGGTTTTAAGATATGAAATTAAAATAAAACATTAACTGTCGCTTTATTATTTATGAGCTTGTGTTTGTCCTTTCACTCCACATCATGTCATCTTCATTCATGCGGTTAACGGGAATACTTCACTGAACGTTTTCAGTGTAATTTTCAGTTCAATTTAATTTGTTTGTATTATTTGCCTTACGAATAATTTAAAAAGTGATACGTCTACTAGCACAATGATTTTGTAATAATTTCCAGTAGTTAACGTCCAATTTATTCTTTTCATTTAAAAACCCAACCCATGCATGCCCTTCCTCAACCAAAATTCTTCACCCTGCCCTGCCTTTTTCGGCCCTCTTATAGTGCCTTAGTAAGTTAGGCTTATTAAAACAGTTATTATTATTATTATTATTATTATTATTATTATTATTATTATTGTTCTCATTAGTATTGTGATAATTATTGTTAAATACATCGCTTTATTAAGTATATAATTATATTCAAAGTAGTATTTGTGAAAAGTGTAGAAGTGTCGGGATGTGTTGTGAAGTGTAGAGCAAAAGAGAAGTAGGAAGACAAGTGAAGGGTAAGTGTTGTGAAGTGGAGTGCAATGTATTTAAAAAGTCGTATATTTATTAGTTAAAATATCAGTGCAGGACAGTCATAAAATATAGAGTTAATGCTATTATTGATATTATTGCGTTTATTGTTATCATATTATTATTATTATTATTATTATTATTATTATTATTACTATTATTATAACTCTTGTTTTAAAATGATGTAAAATTACGTTGTATTAATATTCCTAATTGTATTAATATTGCAAATTGTAGTGTTCTGCCACCAGGTTGAATGAACCTAACTGCAAAAATAATAAATATCAATGTATATCTATCTATTAGCGTACCGGAGTTCTGGGATGGGTTCCAATAACAATTTAATTCAGTGATTCCTTATTTTACTTGCTGAGACTTACGCCATCAGGCATGCTCTTCGCCTGATCTCAGAAATTTCTCTACACGTCTTCCCCATCTGGAAGGCACGCTGGGGTGACGAAACAGGCGATTAGAATTGAGTTTGTAGGCTTCCTTTAAGCGTAGAGATCTTTTACATGCAGTAAAGCTATATCATGAGACAGACGGCTTTACTTCCCCTCCAAAGGAAGGCGTACGAAGAAAATTTCCGCCCTTGTGTCGCACTACAAAACGGAGTCGGACATGTGGCACTCGTCGGGCATCGCCTGATGTTTAACAAAGGGCGGAGTGATGATGCATTGGGACTTTCCGTGGATGTAGCGGGCCCAGAGCGGCCAGGAGAACAATGCCCCAGTCTTCTTAGTCTAGCGGCGTCGGCGACAGGTGATGCGCGTGTCTGTGCCTGTAGGTGCACTACGGCGAGGGGCCGGCAATTCATTGTCGTGACTTGCGAGACGCGTAGATGGTCTCAAGGTAGTGCGGTGCTTCACGCAGGGAACATCGGTAGTATGTTGCGGTGTGGTAGCCGTTCGTAAATTATCTCTCCTTGTAGTGGGTCTATTTATTTAGTTTATTGTGAGCAGGGTAGTTGTTAAATTGAGACTACGGTCTAGATTGTGAATAAATCTACTGTTTTACAAACCACTCTCGCATGTGTTCCGATTACACCCGTATGACGCCACACTTACATATCCCGGACTTCCATCGGATTTCTACATGCATTTGTACATATATTCAGATGTCGTAGCCTTCCGCAGCCAGTCATGATCTGGGCTGTCAGGGTGACGCCGCGTCGAAGGCTGAGGTGCCGACGGTACGACTTTAGTTATCACATCGCGATCTTCTGTAGGGCTGTAATGCGGCAGTACTGCCCTGAAGAAGACCGCGATATGCTGGTCGAAACGTCGGCATCTCAGCTTGTGACGCGACGTCAAATGTTTCTCACACCGTAATCTACAGTATGAGATATTATTGGACATTCTATTAAATTTTTGCTGTTGAGAGACTAATCGATACTACCAATGCCACCTGTATTTCAACCCCTGGTTATGGTGACCATCTTTGTGACGTCACGCTTAGAAGGCAGAGATTCCTCTATTTGATACTATTTACGCTTTCTGTCTACATTGTGGTTTGCGCAGACTGTCGGGGTTTATTTGCATGATTAATTCAAGACTCGTTCTCGCAGCAGCAACTAGAAGTTCTATTAAGAGTTGCTTGATACCGATGGAGATTGTGTCTTATGCGTGTAGTGTAAACATTCATTTAACTCTTTGCCGAGGTCTACAAGTGCTGATTACCTAATTGTGGAGGGATGTGGGTGTACAGTGAAGAGTGAAGACGTGTCTTGTTAGGTTTGATGTGTATTTTATCTGCTCCAGTATTCGTTGTTAGCAGTTATTCTGTAAAACAAGTTAGCGTGTTTAGTCATGTGGCTTTTTTAAAATATTTTTGTGGCTATCACGAAAAACTAATTGTCAAAGAATATTGAATAATTACTTCAAATATTTTAAAGAAAGTGTTGTGAATTGTGCCAAGAAATCTCTCGATAATACTGAATAAACTTTTATTGAAAATTTGTTTTCAACATCAAATGCATTGTTTTTATTTGTGTTTGATATTATGTAAGTATGAAGTTACATTTATACATGGTTTGAACAAATAAACACGTTTTATTAAAAACTTTCCTTCTTAATGGAAAGGATAGGGAAAGGGTGGGGATTAACATGCGAGAGTTCTCGCACTGGTACGCTAGTAATGGAAATAATAATAATAATAATAATAATAATAATAATAATAATAATAATTATTATTATTAGTATTATTATTTTTCTTCTACATCACGACTAAGATGTTATGAATCGGCTGAATATAAAATCTACTCCAGGTTGCCACCAACTATTTTAGGAGCAGACTGTCGGTGCCTCTACAATACTTTGCACAAAATGTGGGCTGTTCCAAAGAAAGAAATTTCGTACCTTTCCCATTGTTTTGAATGACCTGGGAGTTGAGCCAAGTTCTTACTCAAATTTTTGCGGAAGTAACCTTAGAGCTCCGAAGACTATCGGTACGACCTGTGCTTTTACGTCCCACATTCGGCTGATCTCGATTTCCAAACTCTATATTTAATACGTTTCTCTGCCTCCTTGGTTTCGACGTTTTTATAGCAAGGCACAGCAACATCTACTAGTAGACACGATTTTTCTCCAAATATCGGATTATTATTATTATTATTATTATTATTATTATTATTATTATTATTATTATTTATTGTTATTATTAATATTATTTATTATTATTTCACAATCGTCATTGACAATTATCCACGATACGCTCGTGCACATAGACATAATATCCGCCCAACTTTACTTCATCAATTGATTGAGGAAATGCGGGTGGAGTGGGCGTATTTGTTACAAAAGTCGGCCACTAGAGTACCTATTAGAAGTAATATCAATCTCTAGAAAATCAAAGTCAAATCTGTTGCTGGGGCGGCCAGGTCGGGAAATAATTCAACACGATTTGTGCTCTATATGTTCAAACATTTTTCGTTATAGCTTAATTAATCTTTGTTTTCATATATCTTCGATAGAAATGTTCTATCTTCAAATTCGTATTTAAAATTGCCCCTTACATTTTGTAATGCACGACCGATTGATTTCTTGACTTGGGAAGGACACTGTCTTGTTTACCTGGCGTGACGAATCTTATTTTATTATAATGAAAATCATCTAACCAACTGTGTCAGACTAAATAGTAACAAGGACAAATATTTTTAATGACTTAAAATACTATAAATCAACCATCAATCCATTTCGAGATCAGTGGAAAGTTGTTGGAAATAGTATGTAAAACATATAGTAACATAGAGTTTGATAAACTGATTTCATTGAATTTTATCATTCTTTGCCGCTCTTGTCCGTGGATTGTAATGGGTAATTAGCTTTTCTTGTGTTTATTCTATGTATCGTGGAGGTACTTGTTCCAGTGTACGCAGAATCCCGATCTTAAGCGTCCCAAACAAAGGATACATCAGAACCGCGTTCTCCTTTTCCAGACCACGTGCATTCTCCAATTCCTCGATAACTTTGCGTTCGCAACTACCGTCTTCTTAACTTTCTCAGGAATTTGAGGTGTCTCTTTGAAGAACCTGGACTTGTCTCAGCCACTTCTTTAAGTATTATCACGAAAAAACACGAAGAGAAGTTCTCCTCTTTGAAAGCAACAAGCTTCTGTTTCGCGCCAATGTAGTTTCTAGCTCGTAACTTTGTCATCAGTGCCTACTGCGAGCTGTGGCCTTCAACTGTATGTAGCTCAAGGGAGGGGGAATGTCTGTCGTGAAAAGTTGCACGGTTGTTAACTGCACGCGCATTTTGTGCAGTTGACGTCAACTACGTAGTAGCTTTTCTTGATTATTTTTCATGCTTCACACATCAATACGTGGCAAGTAGAGCATTTGGGCTCAAATGAAGAACGATGCGTACTCTCAAAGCGTCTTAAAAACAAAGTTTTCATTCATTTAATAATCAGTGACCACAGTTTATATTATTTCGTTTATTTTTATTAGCAACAAAATATTTTTGAATTGAGGCGCATGATCATTCATTTAAATCTCAAAAGAATTGCATAAATATTAGAATGTCGTTTACTAATACCGGGAGATTTTTTCGAAAGCTTCGCAGTTTTATATACCTTTAAACATAAATGGAAAGCATTTTATGTTCGAATACTACCTTAATTTAACAGTAGCCAATCGAATGGGAAATGAAAAGTTAGTGTGATATGTTTTAAAATATAGTTACTTTTAATTTCACGTTGTTTTATATGCATGAAGTAATATCCTTATTGTGATACTTTTTTAATTTGAGAATTTATCAACATTTAATGACCTAACAAAATATTGACAACAACTGAAGGTTAAAAAAATCTTAGTCGAAGAAGTGAGATTTTGAAATACGAGACTTGTTGCTAGCTTCATAGCCGCCATTTACTGACTAGTGTTGTCAACAAAATCAGTCCCTGTCTGAAGTTGTTAGCTCCGTTAGTTTGAGTGATTTTAATAAAAGAACCATAGTTCACATTGGTTTTTGGTAAAAGAAACAAATGTAATATAAGTTTCCTCCGTGATTATTTCTCAAGCATAGCTTACATCAATCTTCAACGGATGATGTTTGTTTTGTGAATGAGGTTATTTTGTATAACCAGTATTTTTTTCTGGACGTTTGGTGATAGTGTATAACTAGTTCTTGTAGCATATTCTTTCTTTGTGTTGTGAATACGAGAAAGTAAGAGCTAAGAAATGGATTCCACGTTGGATGTAGAAAGCACAGAGTGGAAGATACGTAAAGCAAAGAACGAGAGGAAAGTGGGTGTAGTAAAATCAAAGAAGGTTAAAGGAGAATAATATTTTAATCACAAAGGAATCCAGAGTTGCCTGAATATTTACAGTCGTCTGCTAACAGATTTGTATATAAATTTATTGGCAGATGCTAATATGGAAAACGAAAACACTGATAATGATAACAACTGTGGCGAAGGACAGAAAATTGGTCAATTATATTCCAAATTGATTAAGTGCATTAACTTCTTGCAATACTCCTTCAAATATTGCAATATTACTGCCACAAATAGATAATTTTGATATGTAGATTTCTGTTGTTTTTTAAACACCATAGTCCATACACACCCCACTATATCCAATCTTTTTCACAATACAACTCAAACTTGAACTACACTCAAGTGTTCATCAGTATCAACAATAGCTTGAGAAAGTGCACAACAATTTTCATGCTTCAAATTACTACCAATTTCGTCATAGCAAGTTTTTTTGCTCTCCTGAAAAATTGTGTTTTTGGACTATAGTTATTTTTGGAAAAAAAATCTTCAATTGTATTTATTCGTTTGAATGAAATAGAATTCAAGTTGAGATCTTCGAGATATTTTATTAACGGTAATTTATAAACAAATTTACAGCGTTCATTCATTATCACCACCGGCTGAATATCGAACAAAGGTGTGTGGTTTATAGTTTAAGAAAATCGTACACCCTTTCAATTCGGAGGATCCTCTCCATAACTGGTTTTCCCGGCATTCAACGGAATACTAAACGCGTAAAATAAACAACCTTCGGAAGACGGCAAAGAAATTCAATTCACTCGAATACTCACCTTTGTACAACGACCAAGTACCCTTGCACAGAAGTTCCTGCTTTCTCGGAGGAAGACTGCCGGTTGGAGCCCTCGACAAGTGCGTTGTAACTTGTACTCTGTCCAGAAGGCTTCGTGGCTCAAGCTTCGACCCAAGTGACATCAGAAGTATCGATTCGCCTCTCGCTCTGCCGAGGTTCACTGAACTTCAGTAATGTGCAAAGCGTGGGATGCTCATAAAGTTTTATAGAAATAATTATATTAAACTATTTTTAACCTTAATTAAATTCAAATTAAATATCATTCTATACTCTTTTTACGAACATTTAATTACGCCTTAATAACTACAACACATTGCGATTACTTGCGAAAATACATCTCTCCCGACAGTTATCAAACAGTGAAAATGGTATTTCAATCTTCATTTTACGTTGCCCTCGAATAGTCGTAAAACTAAAGATCCCACTTCTGGAAATGGTCTTCTCAAGTAATGTATACCGGCTTAGGACAGCAATTGATGACACTGCAGTGCCTCTGACCGGGAGATGTTTTTGACACTAGCTACGTGGAATACACCCGCTGTCTGCAAGATAGTTTTAACGATCGACTGATCGGGTTTCCCATTATGGGTTTTCTACGGTATCTCCTATGAATACCAGGCGAATGCCGGAGAAACTCTCTAACAAACGGGCCACAGATCGCGCGCTATCTTTCCTTACTCTTCCACGTCCTCTCCTCAGTCCTTACTTACACACTTTGACACTTGCATGCCCTATTCCACCATACATGCCGGGAGACCAGTCGGGAGATTAGAATTTCGAGCACCTATCCCGGGTTGCGCCCCGCTGGTGGGAAATATCTGGTTGACGAAATTCCGGCAAGCAGACTTTTGGTCGAAGCGAATCTCGCCATCCATCGGGGAAAGATCAGTGACAGCTCCTGCTATAAAAACACTACCCTTACGGGACTTATGATCTTGGAAGTTGACGCACCCGTAAACAGTTATCAATCAAGCAAGCAAGCAATCAGTATTGACTAGTAAATATGTCATTTCTAAATTAAAAAAAAAAGTGTAATGGAAAACGAGTCCCAGAGGCAATGGGAGCAAGAATTGTAGTTGCCCCAACCTCTTTTTTTAGACTAGGCGTGCCCATGGATGTAGCCAAATTTTTAATTTTGTTTTCTGAAGGTAAATAATACGCATAGAATAAATAAATAGATCAAACATAGTTATTTCAACTTTACCTATGTAATTTTTATTTATTTCTCACTAACGTATTCTAAACTTAGAAACTGAACATTTGGAAGGTTTCCCACTATGGTTCTCTAAATATTTGGAAATATTGGGAAATATTTGTGAATTTGCGTTTGAATTTGCGTTTGCGAATTTGATTTGAAAGACATAGAATACGTATTTATTTTGAATTCTTGTTCTATGGATTGACTTTTTTGTGAGTCTAAATTCGGTGGGTGGAAGCGGAAGGGGGAGAGGGGCGAGGTGTTTTCCCAAATTTCACTTTACGACGCTCCTATTCGTCCGATTTGCATGATTATCACGGCGTTGGATTCGGGAAGCATGTCGCCATCGCGCTATAGGCCCACATTTTTTCTCTCGGAAGTTTGAGAACGAATTTCAAATTCAAGTTTTTGCTAGATTTTGTGGAAAATCTATTTTAGCGTAAATTCTATTTTAAAAAGGCGCCAAATGCCGTTTAGAGATCGAAAGTCGGAACATTGGTTCAGACATTATCAGTAATGTACATTTTCCTGCGATAGTGCTGCGACCTATTGAATTTTCCTACAAGTATTTTTCGGTGCATTTAGCCGCGAGGCTGGGATGCCGCTGGTAGGCCATGGCCGGTACGCTAACAACAATAAATAAAAGGGCGACAGCCAGGATGTTGCCGGTGAGGGCCCAGTGTGTGCGGTCAATGTATCGGGGACTGAGGGATTCAAGGTCGTCTGACAGCGGTGGCGGCGGCGGCGGCGGCCGTGGCAGAGAAGGAAGCCGACGATTTTGCATCTTATCTACACCCATCACGGGGCGAGATTGCGATTGTACTCGGACGCGCTGCAGGATGTTCGAGCCCTGGGTGTACCGGAATCGGAGCAGTTGTGTTGCGCGGGCGAGTGTATAGTGTGCGTGTACTAGTGTTCATCGTGGGAGTACAGGCGTCTTTGTGCTGTTCAGTTTTTTTGGTTTATTCGTTCGTCGTCTATTGGGTACGACTTCGCCGATGGAACATTACTGATAAGGTTATTCATTCTTAATCGCTCATTTTCTCACGCAATCATCTCTTTACTCATTAATACTTTTTATGTTCATTCGTGTGTTTTTTTGTGTATTCATTCACACACACACACACACAGGTAATTTATTCATTCGCCATTCATTCATTCTTTAGCTATTCATTCGTTCATTCACATGTATTGTAATTTTATTAGTAATTAATTCGTTAGTAGTTTGTTTGTAATAATGATTCTTTGTTTTATTTTCTATCAATATGCGAACGTTTATTGTTTTTCTTCACATTTTCCCTGTTGTAGTAACGAAAAACTATATTGGAACCAACTTTTAAAATAGCTAAAACAATTTATTCGTTCAAGTATTGATTCGCTCATCGTCATTGTATATATGTTTGTATCTGTCATAAAACATTGTACATTTTATCTTTTATCTCTCTATATCATCTGGCAACGGCGGATTGTAGGAAGAAAATCTTCGGTTTTATCGGAATTCAAATACTGATACTGAAATACAAATACAGATTTCACTCTTTTCATTCAATCATTCACAATAAACAGATTTATAGTGTTATTTATCCAAACTCGCGTAAATGAACGTACAGTACCGGTCACTTAGATCGACCGTATTCAGGTGGCTTTGGAATTCTCGCAGCGATCACAGACTGTTACTCATACCATACCAGAATTAGTCACTATTGTCAACAACCGTTGTCACACAAGAAGGACTTTTACTCACATTTTAAAATTAATTCATATCTGTTTTCAGAACATGCTTATAGAATTTAGAATTTTAAGAGGGCATTCAAACATTTGTATTTCTTCTTTAGACTGACAACACTTGAACATTTCTTTCTTAAACATAATACAGAAGCCTTGAACATGATTTTTGTTATGATATAGCTCTTTGGACAAAAATAATTTCTGAGACCAAGAAACCAATCTACTTATCTATTTAATAAAGGGACATGGAATAGTACTCGTTAAGTAAGTAGTGCTCCTGTATTTATAAACTCAAATAGCGGAAATTTTTGGTGTAATTTTGATATTTGGTTTTTTATATGTCTTTTGGGTTGCTGAACTGGAATATTAGATTTACCAACAATAATTTGGCCCGGAAACACGTTTTTAAGAAAAAACTGTGTAAAAATGACGCCATTTTCAGTTTGTTTTAAATAACTTAACCATCCATTTTCGTAAGTGCATCTATATCAAATAAAAGAAGATAAAATGTCCTATTTTTAAAGTTATTAAGATCTTTTCCCCAATTAACGGTTTAAACACAGGGAGCACAAGGAAATTTGACGATATAACCGGAATACATGAAAAAACGGACATTTCCCAGTTTATCTGGATATTGCTTGATCTGAATATCCCACTTTACCTAAACATATACTGAATAACTTAAAAACTCATCAATTTTTCGTAAATATTGATATGATATGAAATGACAGAGGATAAGATTGTATCCTTTTTGATGTTGACCAGATTTTCTTCTCAATAGTATCGTCGTTTGTGTGCAAAATATTGCTGGAAGTTACTGTGAAAACGACGCTGCACTTAACTTCCCTCATTCTCTAACTCATGTTTGTAATTTATATCCAATAAATATGTGTACAAATAATTGGCCAAAGAAAAATAGGTAATTAATACTGTGAATAAGAAAATGAATATTTTGAACGACCATGGACTCATCGACGCATGGATTTCGAAGGCTCTGGTTTTCATAGACATCTGCTATATACAAAATAATAGCATATGCGGACTTTTATTGAGTAACTATATTATATTGTTTCTAATGATTGGCATTATTTAATATCTTGAAAAGTACCCCAGTCCTCTTTCATTGGTTCGTCAGGTTCAATGTCTTCTTGTTGTCCTTGTCCCACCTCGTAACTCGTCTTACAGGTCATTTTTAGAAACGACTGACACAGTGTCATAACGCTTTTCAGGAACCAAATTTCAATAAAACCGGTGAATTAGTGGTACTAACAATTAGTTGTCAAAGGCGCAAGGCCATTTATTTCCCCCTCTCTACTCTTCCGGATTTTTTCTTCATTTAGCCATTGCTAAACCTCATAATAGACTTAAAAATGTTGTGATACAGGCGCAGCTTTCACCACAAAAGGGACTACATCTGTGATTAAAAGTAGTTCATTTTTGTCTCTTCTCTTCTTCTGAGAGAGAGAGGGAGAAAGAGAGAGAGACTGAGATAGATAGATAGATATAGAGAGAGGCTGAGATAGATAGATAGATAGAGAGAGAGAGAAATAGAGAGAGAGAGGGGGAGAGAGACGTAAAAGAGAAGGAAAAAGAAAAACAGAGCAGGATGACTGTCGTGTTCCGATATAAAATCTGCTTGTGGTCGCGATATCGGCGGCGGCGGAAATTCCGTTGACATAACAGCGCTGCCGCAGCGTCGGGCGTGTGGTGAAGATACGAAGTACTTCTTTCCGTAGCCTTTGCCCGTGAAGGACCGAGGACCGATACGTATGTTGATGATTTACGCTCGGCTAAGGGATCGAGTGTACACGGCACTGCGCGATCTGTTTGTTTATTGCTATATTTATTAGGCTGTCCAGGTGACGCCGCGTCCATGGTGAAGGTGCCGACGTTTCGGTCGCCATTCTGCGGCCTTCCTCAAAGGCAAGACCTCCTGAGGAAGGTCGCAGAATGGTGACCGAAACGTCAGTACCTTCGCCATGGACGCGGCGTCACCCGGACAGCCTAGTAAATACTGACTCCGGCCGCGGAAACCTACGCTCTCACTTGTTTATTGCTGATTGATTGCTTACTGATTCCGGGCACGTCAACTACCAGGGTCATTAGTCTCGTAAGTGTAACGCATGTTTTTTCTGGAGGTGGCGGCATTTGTTTCGTGTACTTCAGGTATGGCAGCACAAATTAGCATTCTTCAGACAACGCCAGCAAAAATAACTTTAAATAAATTCAATATCTCTGTCGGTTTCAGGGAACCTCAAGGATGACCGGTTCGGATTGCACGTAAGTGATAATTTTCTTTATATAATAATAATAATAATAATAACAATAATGGTAATAATGATAGTTATTACTTTTATTATTATCATAATTATCATTATAATTATTATAATTATAATTTGTTAAATTTATTGATTTCAAGTCGGCTGCTGAGGTGCATAGTGACTAAAATATGTTACAGGGAAAATTAAATTACAGGCACATAGACTATATTGCGAAAGGAATACAGTTTGTTACAAAAACGAATACATTCAATTTCAGATAATACCACACGTTTGATTAACATAGTTTTCTACTCATATATATATGTGGAGGAGGGGCGGCGACAAGCGATTTCTCGCTCGGATTTGTAGACATTATGCACGTGTCTCAGAATAAAAGTAAACATCTTCTGGGGCATATAGAGAGGTTGCCAATGAGCGTGTTGGGTAATGAATATATATTGAAGTGACATATGTGACCACTGTTTGGTAGGCAATTCATTGTGCATTGGTGCGGCAGATACACGAAATCCTTCTGCGGCAGAACATTACCTGCCAAACACTAATGTATGATAATTTTCCAAACAATTAGAGGCAAATTTAACATAGGTTGAAGTTTGTTATATGAAATTTTATTGCACATGTTCATTAACACAAAATGCGAAGTTTAAAACGTTTTTTAGATTTAACTTACTCCTAGATGTCATACGAGAATCATTGCCCATTGTCGTGTTTAATTTTCAAGAGCGATCCATCCAAATTTTATTAGTAAGTTTCATTGGAGAAGTATATTTTTATGAGGTAAAATCAGCGAATTTACCTTTTTAACTCATTCTCATTCCGAGCACATGTCCCGCCAACTCCATCCCTCGCCCAGTCGTTCCCCGCCCACTCCATTTTCCGCCCACTCCATTCCCACCAACATTCCCCACCCCCTCCATTCTATCCCCATGCCCACATTTCCATTCCCCAACTCCCTTTCCTACTGAGCACGCGTGCGTGCGTGCGTGTGACAGGGCGGCGGGGGCGGCGTCGCGTCCGCGCCTGGAGCGGCTGGTTGGCGGCGCGACGGCGGAGGGCGTGGAGTTCGAGCGGAAGGTGGCGGGGCTGGCGGCGCTGCGCGCGCGGCGCCTGGGCGCGCGCTTCCAGCTCTACTCCAACGTGGCGGCCGCGCGCCCCTTCGACGACGTGGTGCTGCGCCTCGCCGCCGGCGGCAGCACCGGCGGCGGCGCCACCTACTTCCTGCAGCTAAAGCACACCGGCGCGGCCCCGCTCTCACTCAAGGTACGGAACCGGAATCTCCCACAAAGCGTGGTTGGTTGCTGGTGATTTCGGGGCGCGTCAACTGCCAAGTTGTAAGTGAAGTGCATGTGATCTTGCCCCGCTGGATGGCGAGAGTTGGCGTCTATCTACCGTCGGTGAGCGAGGTTTTTCCGTCCAGGAATCTACCAACAACGGGGCACAGCCCCAGCCGCGGCAAGCTTGAAGCTCCGCACTGTTCTGCCGGCGTGTGAGGTAGGATAGTGTGTGTTTGTAGAAGTAAGGGATAAGGCTAGGACAAGCAATGGGAAGGAAAGATCGAGCGCGGTCTGTTTATTACGGTGCTGTTCCGGCATTCGCCTGGCTCTGATCGGAGAAGCCACGGAAAACTACCGATCAGAGCAGGAGTTCGCGTAAGGCGCTGAGTGGAGACCCAGCGAGTGAATTCGACCCATCTCTCTAGCTAGTGTCGAATATCCTCTGACTGTCGGGACTCGTTCCCTCGGACCGCACGTTCAGGGGCTCTGCAGTGACATTGGTTCATTCCTGAACCACCTCTCCCCGTTCAATTGTTACTGTTACCTTTTACTTAAAATGTACTCTTACCCGCAATCCTCATGAACTCGACTAGCTTGGTAATTCGACGGGTCTGCCTTGCTAACTTAACGATTCTGAGTTACTGGACGAGTCTACTTGAGTGACTCTACGAACCTACCAGGGTAACTTGATTATACGCGTGTAACTCGACAAATCTAGTAATTGGTAACTCGACGACTTTACCTTGGTAACATCACGTGTGTGGGTCCTTCGAGCGTACCTAAGCAACGAGTCTACCTAGGGAACTGAACAAGTTCATCTAGCAACTCAACTAGTCTTCGACGGTAGGTAAAACTTTGAAGAAATACTTGGATTTATTCTTGAAGCAGACATTCGCAGATATTCCGGACGAGCAAAATTTGAAAAAGTCGATTCGAAACTTCGATTTCTTCATGATTTTTCTTTCGAAATTTTACTATTTGTTTCGCAAACTTTCACGACGAGCAAAAACTTTTGCTTGAAGAAATACTTCGATTACTTCATGAAGCTCCCTATTTTTCTTCCGAATTTCTACTATTTGTTTCTCAGACTTTTAGTATGAGATTGAAGAAATGCCTCGATTTCTTCCTGAAGCTTTTTATTTTTCTACCGAATTTCTACTACTTGTTTCGCCGTCTTTCACGACGAGAAAAAAACTTTTGCTTGAAGAAATACTTCCACTTCTTCCTGAAGCTTCCTACTTTTTACTTCAAATTTCTATTATTTTTTTCGCAGACTTTTAGTAAAAGCAAAAAAACCGTCACTTGAAGAAATATTTCGACTCTCCTGAACTTCTTATGTTTTCTTTCGATTTTTTCAGTTTTTTGCGCAGCTTCACGCGGAAAAAACTTGGTTTTTGGCTGAAAGAAATAACTCTCACTTCTTCTGAAGCTATCCTATTTTTTACTTCAATTCTATTATTTTTTGGGAACTTTAGTTAAAACAGCAAAAACGTAGCTTGAAGAATATATTCGACTTCTCCTGAATCTTCTTATTTTTCTTTCGATTTTTTTTCTATTTTTTTCGCAGTCTTTCACGGTGAGCAAAAACTTTTGCCTGAAGAAATACTTCGACTTCTTCCTGAAGCTGCGCGGCTGGCACCAACAGAAGCTCGACCCGGGAGGAACTTTGACAGAGGCGGAACGTCTGCTGTGCGAGGAGCCCATGGACCAGTGCCGCTTCGTGATCTTCACCACGCAGGAGCGCTGGAAGGCGGCGGCCATTTGCGGTGCCGCCAACGACCACCTCCACAAGATGGCGCGCCTCGTTCTGGACACGGCGGCTGCAGACGACTGCGTTCTTCGCTTCACCCACCACGACAAGAAAGTAGGTCGCTGGGAGTGCTCCGCGCAACAAACGATTTTTAAAATTGTTAATTCTTTGTGTTCCATTTTGGAATTTGTCAGAGACAACAATAGCGTAAAAATACATTAGTATTTATTAAATTAAAGTGTCTGTCTATAGTAAAAAATTGTATTATACCAATTGAAATCCAGTCTAAATGTTTAAATGATATGGTCCAAAGGTCATGTTTACATCCCATAAAAGTACACCTTTGTAGTTTTAATTTCAGTATATTTGTGTTGTTCTGTAGAAGGAAGTAGGTGCGAGAAAAATGTTTAATGCCCCGTACGATTTTCCAGGAAAAGGAATTGGGCTGGGTTCAGAAAAAAAAAGAAAAAAAAATACGTCTCGCATATTTTCAACCATAGACCGCTTAATTCAAGTTTAAATTCTCTGAAAAATAGTGATGGTTTTTGAGTGTGCGATTTGACGTGAAGTTATTCATATTAGTTACTATGTTCTTTACTTGCAGGAAACAACCAATGAGAGATATTGTTTATTAAATTATGAAACACTAATGTGAACTACATGCAAATGTTCTTACATCCTACACATGCATTATTTTTATCGTGCATCCTTGCAGCTCGAATTATTAAGCTATTGTATCTTACAGCATTTCAAGCCGTGTTCAACCAAATTGATTCTTGCGGATAGGATGTTTTCTGCACAACTTCATTCAATTGCAGATCTTCAATGATGTTATACACAGTTTTAAAAATCTGAGTATTTGTTTAGAAATAGCATGAAGGGAAGGAAAAGTGTGGGTATGCAGTGTATTTCCACTAGTTTAATTCAGTTATGCCTGTTTCTATATACGCGGCTCATTGTAGCTAAAATCAACTTCCTTTTTTTGAATTATTCAAGATATTAAGTAGAAAAATAACATCGTTTCAATTCTTACATACCATGGAGGAGGTCTTAAACAGACACTGCTGACTTCCCCATCATGACTTGACTTCTCTAACAAACATGAACGAAACAAGATGAAAAAAAGGAAAGCACTTTCCTTTTCAAGAATGGGACTGTCAAGGGTTTCCGAAAGTGTTTGAATGTGGATGTAATTTTAATTATTAAATGTATTTAGTGGAAACTTTTCCACATTCTTATTTCACTCTTCAAATTTCACCAAATTTGATTGAGCAGTATAGTAAAAAATGCAGGATTAGTGTACATAACGTGAAAAATATGCGGAAATATAATGATGAGTTGATATTTTATAGAGCACATTTTAGTGCAATGTATAGACAATTCTACTGCACAAATGCCCTCAAAATTAATATATTATTATTTGGTAAAAGATTCTCACTATGAACTTGCGTCCAGTGCCCAGTAAAAGACCTTTTCGCACAAAAAAGGAACTGTTGTGTTTACGTACCTACTGCCCTTTTCCAGATATGGGACTTACTAAACGGGGATGCCAACGAAGAAATCTTCCGGCAAGAGTTTCTCCCCAACCTGCTCGTGTACTGCGAGCAGCGCGAGTCGGGCCAACTGGACGGCTTCATCTCGCGCGAAATCCAGGCGCTGCTGGGCGACCGCCTGCCACAGCTCGACCTGCTCGCCCTCCGCTACCTGGGCTTCCTGAAGGAGTGGATGCGGGACGGCGCCAAGGACTTCTGCCTGACGGAGGACTCGGCCGAGGTGGAGTGGTACCTGGCGCAGCACCTGCGGGAGAAGGCGCGGCAGGCGTGCGCCCTGGACGTCCTGCAGTTCCAGGGGACGCGATGCGAGTCCCTGCGGAACGCCATGCGAAGGAACGGCGCCGTCGTCATTCAGGTTCGGTTTTTGATCGATTGCGGGAACGCAAAGTAGGGGCTATGGAGGTCTTTTACTCTTCACCGAAACGACTCACTTAATGCAATCTTGGCTATCCGGGATGAGCCGCGTCTCGGTCAATTGGGCTGACGTTTCGGCCATCTTGCTGTGGCCTTCTTCAGAGCTATACTGCTGATGATGCAGTACAAAATCCCCAGAATGTAAAAGATCCTCAAGCCTAAATGAAACCTTTGAGCTAAATTGAAATCGCCTGTTTTGTCGCCCAAGAAATGCCTCCTTTCTCCGCTAGTTGGTGAAAGGAGCGTTGCGAAATTTGCGTGGTCAGACGGAAGAGCGGGCCTGATGAACCGAGTCCCGCCACGTTAAATAAGGCATCAATTCAATGCAATTCAGTGCAATTCAATGCAATTCAATGCAATTCAATGCAATTCAATGCAATTCAATGCAATTCAATGCAATTCGATGCGATGCGACGCGATGCGACGCGATGCGATGCGATGCGATGCGATGCGATGCGACGCGATGCGACGCGACGCGACGCGACGCGACGCGACGCGACGCGACGCGACGCGACGCAACACAACACATCGTTGCCGTTATTCGCGCAGGTGGCGGGCGTTCCTGCGGGTGCCCGGGCCGCCAAGGTGCTGGGCCTGCTGAATGCCGAGCAACGCGACGCGTGGGTGTACGTGAACGGCGACGTCCTCTGCCAGTTCGAGGCGAAGGCACTGGTCGCCGTGTGCAAAGCGCACCATTGCCGGGTACGTGGACGCAATAAAATTTCTCGTATGTGTACGAAGTAATGAATGTAGAATAGAGAAAGTTATATAATGCTGCGGAAAATCGGTTTTGAGATTTTTTAAAACAGAAATACGCGTTTTGGGAACCCCCATACTGGAAAAGAGTTTTAAGCATATTCGCCTGTTCCTTTCCTTTTACTTACTCTATGCCGCCCGCGCTTTGCCCTCTTCTTCCCACCGGCTGAGGTGACAAAGATCCTCAACTGATGTCACTGTGCAGTCTCTCTGACCGGCGGGTCCTAGAGTTCCACTCCCGACGATGGCAGAATTTTTGGCAGGGGTTACATACCTAGGTAGAATTCAGGCGCTGTCTGGGGGAGAATTCTATCCGATAGATAGCTTTCCGTCGTTTCTCCGGGCCAGGCGAATGCCGGAGCAGTACCTACAAAACGGGCCACGGATCGCGCGCGATTTTTTTCTGCCGTTTCATTGTCCTATCCTCACTCTGAACACACATGTTGGGAGCTTAGAACGTGTCTCGACTGAGGCGATTCGGCGTTGGTGAGAGATACCTGGTTGAGGAAAACCCGCTATCCTACGTGTCGGTCGGCGCCGAAACTCACGATCTAACAGGGGAAGTCGCCGCTACCTCACGAGGAAAAGCATGTACTACTCTTACGAGACTAATGACCTTAGCACTTAACGCGCCCGAAAATACTACTCTTTCAATCAATCAATCAATCAATCATTCCCCCTCTTCACAGTTCTTCCCCTTCATCCAACAACAATGCCGTCCAACGTTTTGAACAAAACTTAGTTTGGTGTCAATGATCCACAAAGCAGGGATTCTGACTCTTCTTTTTCTGCCAAAATATCGCCGGTTTTCGCTGCAGCCTTACGTAATTTTATCTATACTACGTATGTAGTATGCGGAGAAGTAGAATGGTATTTGAAAAATTTATTATTAATGAAAAATAATCTAGGAATAACTTTAAGAGTGTAAGGGAAACGAGATCTATAATTACTCGTTCTATAACTGATAAACGAGCAAGAAGCCATATTTACAAAAGAAACGTTTAATACAAAACATTTATACAAAATCACTTACTTAAATTTTTGGTCTTCTAATGCCAGGTACTCGTACTGGATGTGGATTCTAATCCCAAGAACCTCAACGATTTGGTGCTGGCGGTCTCAGGCGATGTTAGAATCATCTGCTTCGGGAAAATGTTTTTGGAAAATATTCCTGTCACAACCCTCGAAGACGAGCTGACGTTTTCTCAATTGACTGCAGACGCCCAAACAAGACTTCTCGAAAGGACCATTAAGTTCCAAGTAAGTTGTTCATTTGAACATTATGACAAGTGCAGAGCATGAAAATTCTGTGTAAGTTGTATAATCGTGGAGTATAATTGTTCATGAGGGGAAGGAAAAAGTTATTCTGGGAATAATTTAAAACGTTTTCCCATCAATTCATGTCTACACTTTCCTGGGACTTTTGGGCATATCAATGGCTAACTTTTCCGAACACATATATCAGAATTTGCCCTTTTCAAATGTGACCCGAAAGGTAAAATCATTTCCTACCAAATTTCAACCACACGTATTACCACAAATTAACTGAAAATTTGTTGAAATGAAGGAAATTGGTGACATCGTTTATTAGCTGCTGGTGGAAACTTAGCTACATTTTCCTTCTCTCCTTAAGTTGCAATTCCTTAGTTCCGCGTTAAAATTTTGCCTTCAATGTGCTCATCTTTCTCGTATTGCTCATCACGTAGGTTCAGCGAAGGCAGACCACAACAGACTCCAACCTGACCTGACCCCAACTGTCTGAGTCGAAAGGGAACACCTGCAGGATCAAAGGCCCCTCCTACATCACCGGCTGAGATTGCCTTTTAGCCATCATTACCGGAATCTCTGCAGTGGCTCTGACCAGGAGGTCCACGAGTTCGAGACCTGATTGTGGACATTTTCGATAATTGCTCTACTGCTAGGTCGAGTTCAGCCTCTGGGTAAAGCAGAATTCAAGAGGCTGGCTGCTCTGATTAATACTTTACAGTAGTTTCTCAGATCTATTTACAATACCATATTTCCTTCGTCTCAATAGTGTAACGTATTAGCCAGCGTGCCTCGTGGCATCTATTTGGGGACGCTTGGTAAGGGATTAGTAAGAGGAAACTCCTCACCACAGGAAGGAGAGAAGGGTTTTTCCTTAAAGTAAGAACGCGGAAACGGGAGACACAAGGCTTTGGGGTCTTCCGGTCTTAAGAAACCCTTAATTGTTAGCATTAGAACTGCGGTGGGAGTGGCGTGACGTAGTAGGTCACGTGGGCCTCGACTATAAGGACTAACGGAGTGAACAGAACCAGTGGGTGGGATCTAGAAACAGTGGGAGAACCATGCAGTTGCACAAAACTTGGCGCCACGACGGTGCAGCGGCGGGCAGGGCCTGCGAGGCAAGTCACGTGTTGACGAGCCAGTGGAGGACTTTGTGTCCTTGGGTGACTGCGGTGACGTGGGAGCGTGCGTGCTCCGAGGTGAGGAGTGGTTGAGTGCCACGGTTCACGCCGATTCTCAATCAGATAAGATCGCTCCTGCGATCGAGGCAAACCATCTGTTGGTACGCCAGTACGGACTTTGTGTCCCAGCGTGACATCCGGTCACGGAAGCTAGGCTTTGTGCGCGCTTCAGAAGTAGGAGTGGCGAATGCCACAATCGAAACCGATCATCAATCGGGTTTGGATCGCTCCCGCGATCAGGGGATAGTAGGTCTATCAGAGCTAGGGTGTAAGAAAGAAATTAATTGTAAATATTTGTTGTGTTTTCTTTGTAAAATAAATATATTTGTTATATGAAAGCTCTGTGTCTGTGTTCGCTGTAAGTATCCATGACGTCACAATAGCCTGAATCTCTCCGCTTAGTAAAATATAATTTCACCTGCACACATACATGACGGAAGAGGTGACGGGAAATTAGAGCTCGACCCGATTGGGGCGGTGTCCTCCTGAGGATCCTGAATAGGGATTACTGACGTGTAGGTCGGCGCCTCATTTCACGTTGGGGAGAAGCAGAAACTCTGTCGCCTCCCGTCAATAAACATTCAGGACTATTAGTTCTGAACTCTTATTAGAACATAGAAGTTGACGTTCACGAAACAATTAATCACCCAATCTACCCCAAGGATCATCCCTTATGTCTGGAGTTAGATGGGTATAGCACGATCCTGAGTACAATCTATCACTCTATAACCGGTACAGACAACCCGTGAGGATGCAGGAGCTGGAGGGGCGTACCGCTGCTTCGAAAATATCCATGTATCCTCTAATGCTTCTGCAGGGCCAGCCCGTGCGGCTGCGCGAGCTTGAGGGGGCGTGGCCCGGCCTCGGACACATCAATGTATCTCCTAATGCTCCTGAAGGGCCAGCCCGTGAGGCTGCGCGAGCTGGAGGGGGCGTGGCCCGGCCTCGGACACATCAATGTATCTCCTAATGCTCCTGAAGGGCCAGCCTGTGCGGCTGCGCGAGCTGGAGGGGGCGTGGCCCGGGCTGCGCGCGGAGGCGGACGGCGCGCTGCTGGGCGGCCTGGCGCTGGGCGAGGCGGCGCTGGGCGACGCGTTGCCGGCCGCGGGCGGCGAGGAAGAGGAGGCCGAACGCCTGTACATTCCGCGCTCGTTCCAACACCCCAGCGCCCTGGAGCCGGCTGTGCTGTGCCTGGCCTCTCCCCGCGACCACCTCGTCGTCACCGGCCCCCCACCCCTCGCGGACGCACTGAAGCGCCTGCGATGCAGACTCGGGTGGTCCTTGGACGAAATGAACGACAGGTGGGTTACATGGACAGCTTCTTCTTCTTCTTCTTCTTCTTCTTCTCCTCCTCCTCCTCCTCCTCCTCCTCCTCCTCATCCTCCTTCACCTTCTCCTTCTCCTCCTCCTTCTCCTCCTTCACCTTCTCCTTCTCCTCCTCCTCCTCCTCCTCCTCCTCCTCCTCCTCCTCCTTCTTCTTCTTCTTCTTCTTCTTCTTCTTTTCCGTCATATTTCTGTTTTACTTTTCGTCTTCTTCTTTTCCCCTTCTTTAATTTACTCACCTTCTTCCTATTCTTGTTCCTCTCTTCTTTCTCTTCATCTTATCCTTCTTTCTTTTCTTCTTCTTTCTCTTCTTCCTATCGTTCTTGCTTTTCTTCTTCTCTCTCTTCTTCTTATTCATATTTCTTTTTCTCTTCTTCTTTCCCTTTTTCAACTTGCACTTCTTCCTTTTTTAAACCTCTTGATTTCCTATCTTATTCTTCTTTCTCTTCTTCCTTTTCTTCTTTCCCTTCTTTTTTCTTCCTCTTTTTCTTTGACTTCTTCTACTTTTTCGACTTGCACTTCTTTCTTTTTTATACCTGTTGTTTCTCCTTTTTTCTTCATGTTCTGTCTTCTTCCTCCCCTTCTTAATTTTTCTCTTTTCTTTCCTCCCCTTCTTATTTTTTCTCTTCTTCTTCCTTTCTTCTTCTTACTCTTTTTCTTCCTCTTCCTTCTTATCTTGAACCTCTTCTTTCTCTTCTTTCGCCTTTTCAACTTTTACTTCTTCTTCCTCTTCTTATTCATCTTCTCTTTTTTCTTCTTCCTCCTCTCCTTCCTCTTCTTCCTCTTTTGTTCCTCATTTCTTCCTTTTCTTCTTCCTTCTTAGGACACAGTGCTCGCAGCAGAATAGTTTGGTGCAGAACCATCCTTGTCACGTTGGGATTTAAATCGAGCCCTGGTCGTTACTGGGGGCTCTGCAACGAACCATGGACTGTGTTCTCAAGGCCTTCAACGGAAAACGAGAGTAGCATCTGAGTGCAACACCTGGCTGCACTATCTGGACGTTCGATTTAAAACTATGTTTTTTCTTTGTCGTACATTTTTAACGTGGTGTAATATCTCAGCAAATGTATTTTTCTTTATTTGTAATTCTATCGTGCGCCTCATGTTATCTATAAGCCACAAGTTTCCACTGTATGAGAGACGTGCGCTGAATGTGCAGATGGACTGTGCTGGAGAACGGTTCTCCTGCGAAGATAGAAGCGGCGTTCGGCGCCGCCAGTTCCAAGTTCAGCGCCCGGAACGTCCACTGGGTGGAGTGCTTGGCGGCCCCGAACGAGAACTCTTCCTTCGACGCGGCTACGTCGGTAGGGGAACGGACAGCCATGTGCTGCGCTTCAACTCCCTCCCCCTCTCTCTGTCTGTCTGTTTCTCTCTCTGTCCCTCTCTGTCTCTCTTTGCCCCTCTTTGTCTCTGTCTTTATCTGCCTCACTGCCTCTCTTTGTCTCTCTCTGTCTCTCTCTGCAGCGCTCTCGCTATTTTCTTTCTGTCCCTCCTTGTCTCTCTCTGTGTCCTTCTTTGTCTCTCTTTCTCTATTTATGTCTTTCTGTCTCTCTGTCTCTTTCTGTCTACCTGTCACTCTATGTCTCTCTTTGTCTCTCTGTCCTCTCTGTCTCTCTGCCTTTGTCTCTGTCCCTCTTTGTCTCTATCTTTATCTGTCTCTGTCTCTCTCTGTCTGTCTCTCTGCCTCTTACTCTCTTTGTCTCTCTCTGTGTCTCTCTCTGTCTTTCTGTCTCTTTTTGTCTCTCTCTGTCTCCCTCTCAATAGAATCAATTGACAATGGTTCTTATTGGTGAATACACACCCATATTGATTTTTATGTGTATTCTCTTATAAAAACCAATGTTAATTGTTTCTCTTTATACGGCCCTGCTTTTTTTAATGCAAGTGCGGGAATAATGGCTTTCCTAGAGCCTCTAATTAATCTTAAATTTTGGGCGTGGTTTCATAATTTTCAATTTATTTTTAGTTAAATTTTAGTTGGGCACTGCTAGCTTTACTCTAACGCTATCAGCGCCTCCTATTTTGAGAAATCCAAAAGAGCCTAAAATTCGGGAATAGAGCCTTTAATTAGCCTCAAATCAACCTAAAATTTTGGATGTAGTTTGGTTGAAATTGGTTTTTAGACGGTGCTAGCTTTACTTATTTAATTATTAATTTACGCCCAAAAACAGTTAAAAACTGTGTGTGACGTGCTGTGGGGAGACGTTAAATTGAAGTTACAATAGATTTTACCAGTTACTCGGAATAGAATAGAATATTTATATTGTTACTTAGGAATTCATGGAATATTTCCGGTGGTAGCGTTTTATAAGTAGTTACTACAAATACACAAACAATCAAAGGAACATTACTCTATTTATATATTACTTAATACAATTTTACAAGATTAGTATATAATGTGTTATGTATTAGTATATCATGAAAAAGCTGACATAAAATAATAATAATTCAAAAAAAATCTTAAGATATTCGCAAAACGATTACAAACGATTACAATTCGCAAAACAATCAAAGAAACATTACAGTATTTATATATTACTTAATACAATTTTAGAAGATCAGTATATTAAACCTATCATGCTAACGCTGACATAAAATAATAATAATAATTCAAAAAAAGAAATTAATCTTAACATGTTGAAAAAACGATTGCAATGCATTTACGTGAGAGGTCTCTGCCCGCAGCCGCTGGTATGGCGGCGCACGCGAGGGCTTCGGGACGCCCTGGCGGCGCTGGTGCGGCCGGCGGCGGCGACGTGCGCGCGCGAGCCCGCGTGTCGTGCACGGGGCGGCGCGCGCCGCCGGAAAAGAGGGGGACGGCGCGGCGTGGCGCGCGCGCGCGCGCGCTGCTCTGTGGGGCCGCCCGGCGCGGCAAACGTCTTTTCTTTCGCGCGGCGACGGCGGCGCGCAGCCGGGAGCCCGCGCGCTGGACCGTGTTCGTGCACGCTCAGGCGCACCGCAGGGTCCTCGGCCGAATGCCGGCGGCGCACGGTGAGAAGCAGGGCTCGCGTTTGGGGTGGAATTGCTTGAGACTGGATTGCACGCGGCGTAAAAATGTGTGTGGAAAATACGTTCAGTATCTGGTTGCGTAGGCTTCCGCGGCCGGAGTTTATGTTGGTTGGGCTATCCGGGACGAGCCGCGTCTATGTCATGGTGGCTAACGTTTCGGCCAGCGTATTGTGGCCTTCTTCAGGACGTACTGCGCTCAGAGCATTGACGCGGCTCGTCCCGGATAGCCCAACCAACATACGTACAGTACCTTCCAGCCACTGGTACCGCTCTTAACTCTCCAATTGTAAAAATTAATCTCGGCAGTGACCTTCTCCCTAAACGCGTTTCCACTTTGAAATTTTCCGGCCGCTGGTAGCGCTTTTAACAATCTAATGTCAGCGCTGCCCGTCTCCTGTTCTCCTATTCATTGCTCCATATTGGTATCTCCCTTCCTCTGATAGCGATTTTAGCGATCAAATTGTCTAATCTAATGTCGGCGTTGCCTATCTCCCTACCCTATTTGTCGTTCTGTCTCATGGAAATATCTTTTCCGTGGTACCACACTTCATAGTGCTATTGTGTAAATGAATGTTGGCCATGTCCGACTCCGTATCCCCCTATTCAATCCTCCATTTTGAAGTCTCCTTTTCTCATGGTACGACTCATAACAGTGCGAACGTTGAAACTGACATCGCGGTTTCCCGCCTCCTTTTTTCTCCGTTTTTTGTTTCTTCCCATTCAAATCTCCGTCCGCTGGCAGATTTTCTTAACTGTACAAATGTCGACACTGATAACACTGGTGCCCGTCCCTCTAACTTTCTTTTCTGTATCTCTACACTGAACTCTTCCGCCGCTAGCACCCTTGACATCCCCAAAGTCAAAACTGATTTCACTTATATCTGTTTCCGTGTCTTTCTTTGTGTTCCCTCACAATGAAATCTCCATTACGCTGATATCGCTCTTAGTAAAAAGGTGTATCAGACGCTAGTTTAGTACCCATCTCAGCGTACCTCCCCAAAGCCCTGGTCGTGTTCTCTCGCAGTGCTCACGTTGGTACACCTGGAGCAGCTGCGGGTGGGGCGGCAGGCGCGTGGTGGAGCGTGGTGTCAAAACTGATATCACCGATATGAGTGTCCTTATTCTACTTTTCCGTTCCACCACATAAAAAACACCCTTACCCTAGAAGCGCACTTAACCGTCCAAATATCAAAACTGATATCGGAAGTTGTCTTTCTTTGCAGCGCTCACGTTGGCTCACTTGTGGCAGCTGCTGGTGGGGGCGGGGTTGATCTTGGTGTCAAAACTAATATCACCGGTGTCCGTGATACTATTATCCTTTTCCATTCCACCGCTAGAAGCCCTCTTAACTGTAAATCTCCCCTTCCGCTAGAAGCCCTTTTAACCGTCCAAATGTCAAAACTGAATCGGAAGTTGTCATTTAATGCAGCGCTCACGTTGGCCCACCTGGAGCAGCTGCAGGCGCGGGGTGGAGCGAGGAGTCAAAACTAATATCACCGGTCTCCATGTCCCTAATCTCCTTTTCCATTCCACCACATGAAAATCTCCCTGCCCCTGAAATAATCTCTTAACTGTTCTGATATAAAAATTGATATCGGAAGTTTTTTTTGTCTTTTTTTGCAGCGCTCACGTTGGCCCACCTGGAGCAGCTGCTGGTGGGAGCGGCGGGCGCCGGGTCGAGCGCGGTGGCGACAGAGCGCAGTCTGCGCGCAGCTCTGCGCGCGGGGGCGGCGGCGGTGTTTATGGACGGCGTGGACGAGCTGTGCCCGGCCTTCAAGGACAAAGTGCTGCGCCTGCTGCAGCTGCTGCTGATGGAGACGCGGGCGGCGCCCGTGTGGGTGTCCTCGAGACCGGAGGTGAATAAGTAGTAGACGTAAACGTTAGCAGTTGTTTGGTATATTGTAATCATCCGTTCATGACGACTGTGTGTCCACGGGGGATTGTTCGTGGTCTGACGTGTTGGTGAACGTTATCAGTTGTTTGGCGTTCTGTAATTGTCCGTTCATAACGCCTGTGTGTCCACAGGGGATTGTTTGTGGTCTTGAGTGTTGAGTGTGGCTCGTCAATTTTCGACCGGTCTCTCTTTTTAATCAGTCCCAAACTCCGCTTCCTTCCTTCCAATCAATCAGTGATATATTTTTTGACGTGCGATTCATGTCTGGCCGTACAATTTTCCTACGTTCCTTTATCGTCTACCGGAGTAAGACAGTTATCATTCAGGCGACGAAACTGGCAAATTACATTTAGCTCTAAGGCTTCTTTTACGTCCGTTTGCAAGACGTTATTTGGTGTGGCAATACGTGGCATTGCAAATTATAAACTTTTTGCGTAAGCACTTTTCGGAAATTCTCCGATTCGCTATTTATTTTCCGCTTGTTAAGTAATATAAAAGACGATTTCACTGAATTAATTTGGGTGCATTCAGTCGAACGTTAAATGTCTCAGGAGTCTCTACTGGTGTTCCGTTATCTTCGTTTATGGTTAACGCACATTGAGTACCATCACTGTAGTTGATACAGTCCAGTTACATGATAAGATTGAAAAACTGGTCCACTATGTGATCAAAAGTACCCGGACACGTGGCTGAAAATGACTTACCATTTCGTGGCGCTCTTTACCGGTAATGCTGGAATTCAATAGGGTGTTGGCCCACCCTTAGCCTTGATGACAGCTTCCACTCTCGCAGGCCTACTTTCAATCAGGTGCTGGAAGGTTCTTTGGAGAATATCAGTCCATTCTTCACGGAGTGCTGCACTGAGGAGAGGTATCGATGTAGGTCGGTGAGGCCTGGCACGAAATCGGCGTCCCAAAACAGTCCAAAGATGTTCGATAGTATTCAAGTCAGAACTCTGTGCAGGCCAGTCCATTACAGGGATGTTATTCGCCACAGGTCGTGCAGTATGAACAGGTGTTTGAACGTGTTGCAAGATACAATCGCCATCCCCGAATTGCTCTTCAACATTGGGAAGCAAGAAGGTGTTTAAAACATCAGCGTAGGTTTGTGCCGTAATAATGCCACACAAATCAACAAGGGGTGCAAGCCCCCTCCATGAAAAACACGACATCAAACACATCGTGGTCTCACCGTCCGTCCATTTTGAACGTGTCCCGATACTTTTGATCACACAGAGTATCTTCCACTCCCAACACTGCGATTTGACCGATCTTCTGTTTCCCCGCAGGTGCAAGCACCTCTCCTCAGCGTGCTGGGCGGGACCTGCGTGTCGTTGACGCCGCTGACGCGCGAGGAGCAGTGCCGGTTCCTGACGGCGCGCTTCGCCCACGACCTCCGCCCGCGCAGCGCGCTCGCCCCGGAGAGCGCGGAGCGCCTCTTGGACGCCATTGCCAACCACGTCCCCGCAGACTCCGAGGCAGGTGGGTGCGTTGGCCCTCCGCGGGGACCCAGATCGTTTGAATCAAGGAGAGTCAACTGCTACGGTCATTGGTCCGGAAAGGGTCCTACATGTTAATATCGGGGGAAGTGACAAATCGCTTAGTGGATAGCGCGCTTCGCCCACGACCTCGGCCCGCGCAGCGCGCTCGCCCCGGAGAGCGCGGAGCGCCTCTTGGACGCCATTGGCAACCACGTCCCCGCAGACTCCGAGGCAGGTGGGTGCGTTGGCCCTCCGCGGGGACCCAGATCGTTTGAATCAAGGAGAGTCAACTGCTACGGTCATTAGTCCCGAAAGTGTCGTACATGTTCTTATCGGGGGAAGTGACTAAGCCCTCACTGGATGGCGAGATCGCCGGCCTACTCAGCGGTTTGCGGGTTTTCCCCCCGATCTGGAACTCCTAGCGGGGCAGCCAGGACAAACTCAGATCTCCCGGCATCTGTGGTAGTGTGACGAATGCGAGTGTGTGTAAGTAAAGAGCGAGTAAATGACACGGAAGAGGAAGGGATGGTCGCGCGCGTCACGTGGCTCGTTTGTTAGTGTACTCCTTGGGCATTCGTTTGGTGTTGATCTGAGAAACCACGTAAAACTACCGATCAGAGTCGGCAGTCGGCCTCTAGAATTCTCCTCCAGATAGGGACAGAATTCGAACTAGCTGTGTAGCTAGCTTCGAAAATTCTATCACCGTCGGAACTCGAACCCGCGGATCTCTCGATCAGAGGCACAGCAATGACAGTTAATGCCATGAGCTACGTCACCCGGTACATTTTGAGAAGTTTCACAACAAGATAGGGGGATCTCCACGGGAAGAAACACATTAAAGTCTGCCTTTAAAACATGTTGGTGATTCAGGGTTAAATTAATGATCTTGTTAAACCTGTTGTGCTCTTATATATCCTGTTAATACACATTATTCTGTAGTGTTATGTTCCAATTTATTGTGTATTTGATGTATAATAAAATCAGTTCGCAATACGTAGTGAAATAATGTACCGAAGGTTATGCCGGTTATCAATATTATCTGGTTACGATTTCAAAATATTTTATTGGTTTTATTACAAGTCTATTTTTTTGGTCTCATCTGCAAGCATATTCGATTGTATTAGGGTGGAGGTAAATCGGTCATGAAAGGGAGTTTGAAGAAAGGTTATACTACGTATCCACCGTAGATTTGTGATGAATATTATATATATATTCCTGAGTAACTCTCTAAAGAACAAAGCACATACCTTCACAAAAAAGGATTAGCTGATGTCACTGCAGTGCCCTGTGATCGAGATCGAGGGGTTACACTTCCGACGTTGGCGGGATTTTCGACACTAACTATACAACTGGGACCAGTTCAGCTGCTTTTTGGTGGAGAATTCTAGCAGCTGACTGCTCTGATCGGTTGCTCTGCGTTGTATCCCCTATCAATTACAGGCGAATGCCTGATCAGTACAACAAAAACGGGCCATGAACCGCGCGCTCTTTCCTCATTCCTTCCTTACACACGCGTACACTTCCATGCGCTGCACTACCTCACTTGTCGGGAGCCCTGCGGAAGACATCTGGTTGGGTAAAACACCGGAAGCCGACGTGTTGGTCACGCAACGGGAGATAAACACCGCCACCTCTCGCGATAAAAAAGCCACTATTCTTACGGGATTTGACATCGTCGGTAAACACTAAAACAATAATTAATTAATCACTTAATCAACAAAACTCTACCATCACAAAAATGACGTAACTCTCCCGTGATGTAAGAATAGGGGTGAGCCGCCGCGCAGCCTGTCCAGCTTCAGCCAATGAGCTTCATGGTGATAAGGCGGAAGAGCAGGCTAAATGGCCTGAGCCTCGCCACCTATAAAGACTATTTATTTATTTATTTATTTATTTAATGTACCCGACTGCATCGCAGTATTAGCAATAATTTTAAATCCAGCAACGTGCAAAAATCATCAACATGTTACTAGCCATTGAAACAAATAGACTAAACATTTTATTAAATATAAAATTTTTTCAATCAATACACTTTCATCGCTTTATTTCTGGTTGGTCGCCTTTGAAAATTGTCATTTTATGCCACTTTGAAAATATTTCTTAACACGTCTAAGCAACAAGGCGGTCAGCGTCTGGTTGGGATTTTCAAACGAAGTGCCCGTTTGTGGTCACGTGGTTCGTGACGTGTCTACTGCTTCGTAGAACGAGCACAAATCGGTGCGTCGGAGCAGCAAACCTTTCCCACATGCTTTCCCCAAACACTATCACCAGGAGAGGTGGCATCAACCGATGTCACCGCAGTGCCTCTGACCGGGAAGATTTTGGTTCGCGTCCCGGCACTGGCATGACTTTGGACATTAGCTTGGCAGCTAGATCGAATTCAGTCGTTGGCTGGAGCAGAATGGTAGAGGCCGGCTGCTCTGGTCGGTAGTTCTCCGTGGTCTCTCCGATCAACACCAGGCGAAATGTCGGAGCAGTACCCTAACAAACGGGCCACGGAACGGGCGCGATCTTTCCTACCTCTTCCTCTTCTATCCTCTCCACATATACATACACTTACACTCACACGCACTACTCAAGCCGGGACACCTGTCGGGAGCTTAGAGCTTGTCCCGGCAGGGTCAGTGTCTCGCTGGTGGGAGATATCTGATTTTGGGAAACCCCGCTAACCAACGATAGGTCGGCGCAGCACCTCGCCATCCAGCGGGGCACGATAACCGCCACCTCCAGATAGAGAAACCAGCACTACACTTACGGGACTAATGTCCTTAGTAGTAGACGTGTCCGAAATCACTAACAACCAACCAATCAACGCAAACCCTATCGAATCGTTCTTCTTGTGGCGTGTGACCGCTACGGCGTCGTTGCAGGCAGCCTGTTCGCGACGCCCCTGCACCTCAAGATGGTGGCCGAGATCTTCCTTGACGCCGAGGCGGCGGGCTCGCTGGAGAGCGGCTGGGCGCTGGAGCTGTACGAGCTCTTCCGGAAGTTCGTGCGACTCAAGGAGGACGAGTACCTGGAGAAGCACGGCTTCCGCGACGCCAACCTCGAGTGCGCGCCCTTTTTCCAGGACGACTACTTTTCGCGGATTCATCAGAACTGCGCCATGATCTTGCTGGTAAGCACACGCACCACCCGAATGCTCGGCCCGAGACTGCGTTCATGAGAGGTTTAGGTCCAATTAGGTTACGCGGAGAAACGTTATAATGACATGTACGTAAATGCTCGTAACGTATAATATGCCTGTTGGCATTGACCGCCAAATTATTTCAAATTTGGCGCCTTGTTTGGAATAAAGCACTTTTAATAATCTTTGAAGGCGTTTCAGAGGAAAAGATCATGCAGTTCAAACTTCTCTCCTAGGAAATCCTTATTTAATCAAAAAAGGCCGCGCAAATTTCTTCCCAGTTGATCAAACACACTTCTTTCGTACGAAGTTCCTTGACGTAGATTGTCAACTGCTTCCTGTTAGTTCGGAAGGTCACCGAAAGATTACATCAGCTCCTGGGCAGCTCCTCGTGCGAAAACATGCGTAGACATTGTCAAAATTTTGACAATTCAGCGATTTCCATTGCAGACGGGTCGAGCTTGCATTGTCATCAGAGGCGAAGTGCAGAAAGCGCAGTAAAAAACGACGAAATTCGTAACGAAACATTTGATTTCGTTTGGATAGAGGTAACCATGACAATCTCTTCAATACTCGTTGATTCTTTCTCCAAGTGACAATATTTGTCAATTGTGTGACGTTTCTTTTCCAGAACACTCTTGTCTGATGAAAAAGTATCGATGTTCCTCGCAGTTCCTGCTAATTGCTCTCCCAATGTATCTACGAATATTTCGCAGCCTCAACAATGCGAAAAGATAAAAATATATTCTTTATTCGAATTCACATCCTTTATTTTTTCTATATGTATGAATGTTCATTAACTTAATAAAGACTCAGAAAAGTAATTTATAACTTTTCGCACGGGATAATTAATTCCTCTTCCAAAATTTTTCCAAAATTGGAAGGTTCTGAAGTTCCGTTTCCAATACTCTGAACTAGAGCCAGCATTTATAAAACGTTTTATACAATATTTAAAATGGTTGTTTGTTTAAAGTGAATATGAATCACTTCTCAGATGTAAAGTATAGAATGCGTCTACAATTAACAAAGGTGTTCCAGCCACATTGGAGATTCTCAAATGCAGGAACTCTGCCGTACAGACGCACATTTGGTATTTTACGGAACTTTTCGGGCTCATGTAGCTGGCATACGAGTACAGAACATTAAATCTCTCTAAATAACTCTAAATAATAATTTAGAGAATATGTTTACAACAAACTATTTTGGGACTTTCTACACTTTCTTCCAGAATTTGTTATGCTCCGGAAGCAAAACAGCACTGTATAGGTTTGCATTTTCGTCTCTTTTGAGAACATTTGGATAAACTAGTGGTGCTTCAACATCACATATTTTTTCCCATTATTTGTGACATTCGTGTAAAAATACAACTAGCGTTGCTATAGAAGGGCGCAGATTATCTCGTACAAGAAGGTTTCCTCTTCTCTTCAATCCACGCTAGGTTTCGTTTCATCGTTTTCCCAGCTGCTATCTATCGGCGCCCAAAAGACCTTCCATGGCTTCTGACGGTACCTACCGCTCCTCTGAGGACTTTATCGATTTCACCGCTCAACGGAGAGTGCTTTCTTACTAAACTATGCTCTCGAGTAAGTAATCAACAGCGCATGAACAAGAAAATCTTCTCTTTTGGTATCAATGGTCCACAAAAACACTTTTTGTGACAAAATATCGATATATCTCGCCGCAGCTATACAATACTTTCTCTATAAGACAAGGTAGAATATTAGAAAATAACAAAACTCTGGTAATAAAATGAAGATTAAGTTTTTTAATTGATTGTCACCATATAATTCTATTTACTTGTAGTTTAATCTCTTATTTTAAATTATGGACAACCACAATGAAAACTGCGAAAATTTCACATAAATATTTTATTCACTAGTGTTCTGTCTATTGAATTGGGTACAGTATAAATATATTTGTTATTTTTGTAATTTTGTGAAAATCATTTTGGCGTCATGAAACATTTTATAATTAAAGTTTCAGTTTCGGGGACAGAATTTCGGAATTCGCAGACAGAGCAGTCTCCGAAACGTCTTAACACTAGTGAATAAAATATTTATGTGAAAAAATAATTTTTGACAGTTTTCATTGTGATTGTAATTTAAAAATTTAAAATAAGGGACTCGACAACAAGTAAACATAAAATGAAGCAAGAGTGGAACATTTGTAACCAGCATGTTCTACGCTTCAGGTCTCAGACAAGCGGTTTGAAGAAGTGGACCCGCAGCCCTTTCAGGCGTACGTGGACGACAACCTGGAGGTCCTCCAAAGGATGAAGACGGGCGTCATGTGGCTGGACGACGACCGCGCGCCCCGCTTCGTCCACTACACGCTCGTCGAGTACTTCGCGGCGGCGTGGCTCAGCGCCAACGTGGCGTCGCAGGTAGGCAGGCATGCCAACTCGCCAACAAAACGTCCATGTTTCCAAACATCGATGCTCAAAATGAACACATCTACGTTAATGTACCGACCGTGTTATTAAACATCGAAACATTTGTTATTAGACATTTAATGTATTATTTACCAGTTGGATTGTGTAATTCTAAAGAACCTGTAACAAGTATTGTACATCAGCTTCTGAGTCAGTGACCTCCATCTCGATTTGGTTTTCGTCCAGTTTCTCTGATCTTCGAGCAATTGCTAAGATGGCTTCTTGTTTTGTTTCTGGACACAAATGTCACTTCAAATTAACGTCTCCCCGTATCAAGTCACACACAGTTTTTGACTTAAATAAATAAATATACCATCGATTGTTTTTGTAGCTGGATTAGTAACTATTGAAGTTCACGAAAGGGAAGTGGATTTAGTTTGAAGATGGTCTCGTTGATTAATATTTTTAATTGAAATTCGACTGGTAAAACAATGATTGACAAAACTTGGTTTATCTCATTCCATAATTCAAAAAAGTCTCTTTACTGACAACACGATTTTATTTATTTATCGCCTTCGGCCAATTCATCTAAGAACTAATCAATTTATAAATGTATGGGTATCTGAATATTATTATAGATTTGTGTTATGATGAACTGTTTTTTTATTTTAAACACACACACATATATATATTATATATATATATATATTATATATATATTATATATATATTATATATATTATATATATATATATATATATATATTATATATATATATATATATATATATATATATATATATATATATATACATATACATACATATACATATACATACATATGCTGATCAAATGGCCGAGATCGCTGCCAGAAAACTTTGAACACCGAACGTCGATGTTGCTAACCATTAACTTCAAAATCAATCTCGATCGTTGATGTTTTTCTGAATGGCTTCCCCAGCGGGAGGAGACGGCGGCGGTGGCGCGGGCGGTGGCGCGCTCTTTGATTGCGAGAGCGGCGCCTGGAGACGGTGGGGGCGACGGCGGCGGCGGCGGAGGCGTGCTGTTGCACTTCCTGGACGAGATGCTGGCGGAGCTGCTCACGGCGGACCACGCGGTGCTTCCCGCGACCCACACAGACACCGTGGTACGATTCACTGATTCACTGATTCCCGCACGGATTTATTTTCCCGGATTAGCGGACACAATTGAATCGTTTATTTCAGAAACCCGCCAAACGCCAAAAACTAAAACACGCTTTAGCGACAGATGATTTCTCCCAGGCGGTTGGACACATCACATACTGCATATTTATATTTAAAAAATTCATTTATCAACTCCTTTAATTAAAAAAAATTGAAATCTCAAAAATTGGGAGACTTATTTTCATTTTTCATCGGAATGAGGAATTTGGCGTTTGACGGGTTTCACGATTCAATTGATGTCACTGCAATACCTTTGGGTGGTTTGGTACTAGGGTTCGGGCCCTGACGGTGACGAGGTTTTGCGACACTAGCTACGTATTCAGCCGTTGTCTGGAGGAGAATTCTTGAGGTCGGCTGCTCTCATTGCTAGTTTTGCGTGGTTTCTTCGATCAATAGCAGGTGAATGCCGGAGATGTACCTTAACAAGCAGGCTTCGGACCGTGTGCGAATTTGCCTTCCTTCTCCATTCCCTATCCTCACCCATTACTTACCTACACTTACACTAACATGCACTATACTAACACATGTCCAGAGACCAGTCGGGAGTTTAGAGCTTGCTCCGGCCGGGGACGTGCCGAGTCTGGGCACCCTAAGCTGAAGTTTGGCTTATCATTTCAAGTCTAATAATTGTGTCGAAAGTTGTACCTATAAATAATTACCTAAATATTATCTAATTTGACCTGAATAGACGCAGTTTCGACTTGTGCAAGCCAAATTTAATTTATCACTTCTCCATACCCCACTTCTTTTCCCTATTACTCAAACATGATCCCTATATTCTTGACAATGAGATTTGTATATATACAGTAAAACATGTCTAAGACTGAACTTAACGGTTCCTTTAAAAACTTTTCTTTTTGGCAAGTTTCCGTCTTATAGAGAGTTGTCAAAAACTTGCCATACAACTTGAGAACAGTATTTTCGATATTTTGTTAGTGAGACAATATGTAGAGAATATAGCACATTTTTTATTAAAATATTGCAGGAAATAAAAAATGAACAAAACACAGGGAAAATATAAGACAGGAGTTTCTTCCGCGTTTTCCTCTGTAGAGAAAGGGTTTTGCAAGTACGCTGTATAGATATTTTAGCACACTAGCACTTTGCTTTCTTACACTACACTGCGAGAGTTCACAAAATTCTGTGGTCTGCCCCTCGTCATGTCTACGTCTCCTACGCTAGGATGACAAAATACTTCCTGGAATTTCATTATTACCATAAGGAAGTGAGTGACGCTTTTGATAATTGAACGGGGTGCGGACGACCACAACAGTAGAGATTCGGAGAGACAGCGAAGTCTCTTTTGTTGCGACCTTGAAAAGCACACAAAGAGTAAGAAAGTCGTAGCGAAACAGTCGCAGAGTTCAACCGAGATTCCTTGACAGCAGGTAAAAGAGGAAGAACTCGTCGTACACTCTGTTTTCTCATAACATAATCATTCTGTCATTTCAAAGAGTGTGTTGGAAATTTCCAAATGAATGTCATTATTAGCCAGATAATATTAACTTTACGTTCTCTAAAAACCCTTCCGTTTCCGCGTTAGACAGAATTCCGGCTTATAGAGGTCATTTCCACGTATAAAATCGTTCCGTTCTGAGATTTTTTGCCCGGGAAGCAATTTTGCGTCCTTTAGACAGGTTATTTGTTTTATTGTTTTTTATAAATCGTTTGTTATATATATATATATATATATATATATATATATATATATATTGTTTTTTATATCAGGTTTATTGTATTTGATAAAAACATTTTCTTCACCGTGTACTCGCAGGGTATGAAAGCAGACACTCCTTCACACGCGGGCAACGCTGAATCGGAAGGAGGCCGGTTGCCGAACACCGCCGCCGGGGTCAGCTCCCCAAATGTGGTGGATTTGCTGTTTGCTCCGGAAGCTGGGGAGTGCGCCGGAAGCGCTAAAGGAAAATCCACCCTCCACCTGGCGGCGGTCCACGGACTTGCAGCGTGCGCGCGCGCCATCAGCAGAGACGCAGCCTTCGTCCACAGCACGGACGACGCCGGCAGGACACCACTGCACGACGCAGCCAGCGAAGGTAACATAACGTAAAGATATATAAATTAGGGCACTACTCGTTACAAAACTGCTGTTGAGCTAAATGGTGGTTCAAACCCTTTACGAGACACGAACCTTGTTCCTTTTTCATTCGGACAGCAGTGTCAAGCAAAGGTATCGTAAAGTAAAGATATATAAATTAGGACACTACTCGTTGCCTAAAGCTGCAAAACTGCTGTTGGGCTAAATGGTGGTTCAAAGACTTTTCGAATCAGGAAGCTTTTTTCCTTTTTTCATACCGACAATAGTGTAAAGCGAAGGTATCGTAACTTAAAGGCATATACATTAGGACACTACTTGTTTTCCTTAAGCTGCAAAAATTCTGTTGAGCTAAATGGTTGTTCAAACCCTTTACGAGACATGAAGTTTTTTTCCTTTTTCATGCCGACAACAGTGTCAAGCGAAGGTATCATAACGTAAAGGTATATAAATTAGGACACTACTCGTTGCCTAAAGCTGCAAAAATGCTGTTGAGCTAAATGGTGGTTCAAATCCTTTACGAGACAAATGCTTTTTTCCCTTTTTCATACCGACAACAGTGTTAACGAAGGTACCATTACGTAAGTGGGTGATCTGGGCTGTCCGGGTGACGCCGCGTCGAAGGCTGTGTTGCCGACGTTTCGACCATCCTGATATCACCATCCTGGTATGCCAGCCCTGAGGAAGACCACGGCAGGATGGTCGAAACGTCGGCAACTCAGCCTTCGACGCGGCGTCACCCGGACAGCTCAGATCACCCACATGACTCTGGCCGCGGAAGCCTACGACTTCACCATTACGTAAATATATATAAATTAGGAAACTATTCGTTGCTTAAAGCTCCAAAACTGCTGTTAAGCTAAATGGTGGTTCAAACCCTTTACGAGGCACGAGCCTTGTTTCTTTTTCTTACCGACAACAGTGTCAAGCGAAGGTATCGTAAAGTAAAGATATATAAATTAGGACACTACTCGTTGCCAAAGCTGCAAAAATTCTGTTGAGCTAAATGGTGGTTCAAACTCTACGAGACAGGGAGCTTTTTTCCTTTTTCATACCGACAACAGTGTCAAGGCAGTGAACAACAAGCGAATACGTCATTTTTGTTGTCCAAAAAATCGAATTGTGTCAACTGATATCCGGAATATAGAACCACTGGGCAAATATTAGGATAATATCAGTATAATATCCGGGCGGAACGATGCAATATTTGAAAAGCTGTTTTTACGTGTTTTACAGTATTAATATTATATTCTTGTTATTATTATAATATTAATATATTTCTATTATTATAACTGGTATTCTTGTAAGGTCACCGGAGCGTGGTGGAAGTTCTTTGGACCGCCGGAGCGGACGTGGACGCGCGGACGCTTCAGGGCGACACCGCCCTCGCCCTGGCGGCCGAAAACGGCCATCTCAGCTGCGCGGCGTTCCTCTTGTCGCGGGGCGCCGCCGCGGACACGGCCGACGCCCGCGGGCGCACCGCCCTGCACCGCGCCGCCGCCCGCGGCCACGTGACCGCCGCACTGGCGCTGCTGGACGGCGGCGCGGCCGTGGACGCCAAGTGCCTGCGCGGAGCGACGGCGCTGGCTCTGGCGGCGGGCGGCGGCCACGCGGACTGCGTCGACCTCCTGCTGAAGAGAGGGGCGAGCGTGGCGGCGGCCGACCTGGCCGGGCACACGCCGCTTCACCCAGCGGCCGAAGGCGGCCACCTGCACGTCGTCTACTACCTGCTCAAGGCCCGCGCGGACGCCAACGCCAAGTCCGCGGACGGCGAGACGCCGCTGGCGCTCGCGATCGGCAACGGGCACGCCAACTGCGCCGTGTACTTGCTGAAAGGCGGCGCCGACGCCAACGCGGCCGACGTCCGCGGGCGCGCGCCTATCCACACCGCGGCCCAGGCAGGGCGAGTGGGCCTGGTCGACCTGTTGCTCAAGGCCGAGGCGGACGTGAGCGCGCGAACGGCCGACGGCAGGACGCCGCTAGCTCTGGCGGCAGCCGGCGGGCACACGGACTGCGTCAACATCCTGCTGCTGTACGGGGCGGACGTTCGCGCTGCAGATTTTCAAGGTCGCACGCCGCTGCACGCGGCCGCCCAAGGCAGGCACCTGGACGCCGTCTACCGCCTGCTCAGGGCCGGAGCCAGCGTCAACGCGCGGTCCCACGACGGGAAGACGCCACTCGACCTCGCGGCCGGCGACGGCCCCCGCCTTCGACAAGATGGCGCCGAGGGGAGCTCTTTGCCGACTCGGCTGCCGGCGGCCCAGAAGGACGAGCAGGGCGACGGACGATTATGAAGAAGGGGCGGAGTCTAATGAAATGTTATTTTTTTCTTTTCACTTTAGAAAAATGCCGTTTAGTGTACAAATTCGTTTTATGTGAAGACAACTCGAAATTACTCATTTTTACACCGAAAAAAAGAACCATTCGTGTACACCAGATCCATGATACTGTAACAACTTTCCTTGTTCCCACGACGGCAAGACGTCGCTTGTGCTGGCGGCCGGCGACGGCCCCCGCCTTCGACAAGATGGCGCTCACGAGCGGTCGTTGCCGGCGGCCCAGATGGACGAGCAGGGCGACGGACGGTTATGAATAGGGGGCGGAATGTAATGAAATGTCATTTTTTTCTTTTCACTTTAGAAAAATGCCGTTTAGTATACGAATTCGTTTTATGTGAAGACAACTCGAAATTACCCATTTTTACACACAAAAAAGAACCGTTGGAGTATACCAGATCCATGTAACTGTAACAAGCTTCCTTGTTACAGTATCAAGGATGTGGTATACTCCAACGGTTCTTTTGTTTCTGTGATACGTCATTATTTTGCATTTATGGTCGATTTCGACTAATAAGTCATTTTTCATTACTTGTAATGCATTTTCGATGATTTCATAGGTTTTGATATAATTTTACTGTAACAACTTGTGTTTACTTCAAATAACATTTACGAGACAACTGTTTTTCACATCTTAGTTTATTCTATTTCTTTCCTCAGAACTTGTAATGTCAGCCATTGTGAGTATGTAATCTAAGGTTCCTGTGCCGTATCCAACAACTTAATTTGTTCAACCGACATTAAACGACATTTGTTAACATTTTTTACATACTTTTTCTTTGATTTTAGGGCATTTTAAAAACATTTTAAAAACATTTTAAAAGCATTTTAGATCATTTTTTGCCAATGTTTTAAGTCACCAAAATCCGCCCCCTAGTTACGAACTTGGATCACAAATTAAATTTTTTATAATGAAAATACTCGTTGGAGGTGCCGCGTTAAGATAGAACAGAAAATTATACATTGGTCCACTCATGTTTAATCGACAGAACAGGCATGACATACATTTATCTTCGAGAAGTATTTTTGCATTGTTTTATTGTAAATATGATTGTGTATTTTTGCAATGGAGTATTTACAGGCATTGTGAAAACTAAAAGAAATACCAATACCATTCACAAATTGTGTGTAATAAATTGAAAGGTAGTGTCAAGTAAATGTTTTTGTAATACCAACTTATATTAACATAAAAAAGCCACCATAAATGAGACACGTCGTCGAAAACAATACTATTTAACAGTCAGTTGATGCAGATGTAAATTCTGAACACTGGGAAATCAGTATTAAGTTTTTTGACTGATATTCTTTAGAAAGATATTCAGTATTTCACGAAATTCCATGAATGCAACTATAGTGCTCGTGTGAGGGAATTCCATTTCCTTCCGATATTCGAACTATCTTGTTTGTTTGCTGGACACTGCGTCGAAGGTTGCGATGCCGACGTTTCGTCTATCATGTTCTGTTCTTCGTGAGGGCTGATGTGTTACATGACTATGGCCGAGGAAGACTTCAACATCACTTTCTTATGATATTCATTTCCTGTTTAAAGACAAAGAAAACCAAGAAATACTATCACAAACAGTGATATTCTTCAGTGCTCTAAAACGTCCAAAATCTCACATATGATGGTGTACCAACCTAGGGAGTAGCTGCTTCAAAATATCCTTGTAGCATTCTCTCTTCAGAAAAGAAGGCACTGGAAAGAAATACCTTGAATGAATAAAAAATGTATCAATTTTAATTATTTATTTACTTTTCTGTTTTGGGATACGTAAATTAGACCTTCATTCTCACGAAATCTAATATAATTTTCTGTGAACAGAAGCAAGTGTGTAAAGCGTGATTAAAATTTAATTAACAGACAACCGATCAGAGCAGCCGACAGCTGGAATTCTCCTCCAGAGAACGACTGATTTCTATCTAGCTGTGTAGCTAACGCCAACTCGTGGTACACTTCTTTCTCACCCTATTTTCACGAAAAATTACGCGAAGAGTTGTCAAATTTTCGAAAAATTGAACAGAAACTTATTTTAAATTTACCTTAAAGGAATAGATTTCATTAATGAAAAATCTCAATCTTTAATATTTTAGTTGAAAGACTCTTTATAAATAAAACTCTTCGAAATAATTTTGAACTTTTGCAATTTTCGAAAAATAGGGTTTTTCAACTACTACGAGAACTGCATCATCTCCTTAAACGTCCTTCAAACAATCGAACAAAAAAATTCAATCAAAAGCGATGGAGCCATTTTTTTTAAAAAATGTCCCAGGATCTTCATGTAAAGTAGCCCCCAAAATTAAAATATCGGTTTCAAATTCAAAGGACCGCGACACCAGCTAGATTGAATAGAGAGTATCAATTTTGGAGAAAATCGGCTGAACTGTTTAGCCGTTAGCGATGTTCACAGACGGACAGACACGCGCACATACGTTTTGCCGTCATTCGATTTTTCGCTATCAAGGACCCACAAAACATGGTTTATGGCAACAACACGTGTTGGAGGATATTATTTTAATTTATCAACTGAATTTATTTCCTTCTTCGTTACCAACGCCCTATAAGTAAAGTTTGTCTGCCGAAAATTCGCCTTTTTTTCGCGCAGCATTACATAACTTTCTCTCTACTCCGCAGCGAAAAAGTAAAATTTATTCCGCTGTCTGAAGTATTAACCCCAGAGCCTGCCGGTCAATACGCACCGCAGAGGCAACGGGAAAGCTGTGTGACGGGAGCAAATGTACCTACCTGCTTGCGCCGTCGTCTTCATCGTCGTCGTCGTCGTCTTCGTCGTCCTTTTCCTCGTCCTTTTCCGCGTACTCGCGTGGCGCCTCGCACACCCCAGGCTCGTGCCACCACGCCTCCACATCCTCGTGAGTCCGCTGCCCTGATCGGAGCACGCATTGAATTAACCACTGCTTCTTTCGCTTTCATTTGCAAACACCGGCATAGCTGTCTCAGGGCGTCAGTTGATGACACTGCAGTGCCTCTCAACGAAAATTCCTGGGGTTCGAATACCGAGAGCGGCGGGGTTGTAGTTACTAGCTAGAACGAATTCAGCCGCTGTCCGAAGGAGAATCCTACCTGAGAGCGTAGGCTTCCACGGCCGGAGTCAGTATTTACTAGGCTGTCCGGGTGACGCCGCGTCCATGGCGATGGTGCCGACGTTTCGGTCGCCATTCTGCGACCTTCCCCAGGGCGTAAAAAATAGAATTCTAGTTGCTCGCTGACCTGAAGGGTGTTTTTTCGTTTTTTCTTCGACCAATATATACACCATACCGGGGCGGTACCCTGACAAACGAACCACGCGCATTTATTTCGTCATATTCCTCTTCGTACTCTTACCTCATACGTACATAATCACATTCACGATTTTTAGAAGAATGATTGTAGGCGATTCTCTAACATTTGCCTGATGTTGAGCGGCGAAACCATGGAAAACTTCCGATCAGAACAGCTGGACACACAAATTCTCCACCGGACAGCGGTAGATATTCGACCCAGATATCTAGCCACACCATCAGGACTCGAACACTCGCGAACTCTCTATGCCCCACAGTGCCATCATTTAACACCCTGCAGCACCCCAGGCAGGATTCGAACGCTCGCAAACCGGCTGTTGAAGCCCCGCTTTGGTACCAATTAACCCCCTGCAGCAACCTAGGCAGGACGCGAACGCTCGCAAACTCCCTGCCGAGGCCCCACAGTACCACCAATTAACACCCTGCAGCACCCCAGGCAGGACGCGAACGCCCGCGAACTACCTGCCGAGGCCGCACATTTCCACCAGTTAACACCCTGCGGCACCCCAGGTAGGACGAGAACGCTCCCGAACTCCCTGCCGAGACCCCACAGTGCCACCATTTAACACCCTGCAGCACCCCAGGCAGGATTCGAACGCTGGCAAACCGGCTGTTGAAGCCCCGCATTGCTACCAATTAACCCCCTGCAGCAACCTAGGCAGGACGCGAACGCTCGCGAACTCCCTGCCGAGGCCCCACAGTACCACCAGTTAACACCCTGCGGCACCCCAGTCAGGACGCGAACGCTCGCGAACTCCCTGCCGAAGCCCCACAGTACTAACAGTTAACACCCTGCGGCACCCCAGGCAGGACGCGAACGCCCGCGAACTACCTGCCGAGGCCGCACAGTACCACCAATTAACACCCTGCGGCACCCCAGGCACTACAGATGTGGTCGCGAACTTCCTTTAGAGGCCCCGCAGTACCACTAGTTAACACCCTTCAGCACCCCAGGCAGGACGCGAACGCTCGCGAACTCCCTGCCGAGGCCGCATAGTACCACAAGTTAACACCCTGCAGCCCCCATGCACTACAAGTATGGTCGCGAACTCCCTGCCGAGGCCGCGCAGTGCCACCAATTAACACTGCGGCCCCCAGGCACTACACGTATGGTCGCGAACTCCCTGCCGAGGCCGCACAGTACCACCAGTTAACACCCTGCGGCACCCCATCCCGTGACGTCACCGGGCAGCGGTTCCTTGAGCAGCGCGTCGCACAGGCGGCAGAGCGTGGCGGGCGCCGCCGTCACCACGCGGTAGTAGCGCTTCCACCAGAAGAACTTCGCGAATTGGCGCGGCGCGCCCGCCAGGTAGCGCAGGTAGCGGGCGAGGGCGCGCGGCGACGGGAAGGCGCGCGCGTCGATGTAGGAGTCGGGCGGCGCCACCGCGCTGTAGTTGGCCGCGCCCAGCACCACCGGCACCACCGGCAGGTGCAGGATGGAGAAGAACTTCTCCGTCACGTAGTCCCTGCAGAGGAGGGGAATGGACGTTTTGGTTACGTACGCCCTGCAGCTGTTGGACGAGGATGGAGAACTTCTCCGTCACGTAGTCCCTGCAGAGGAGGGGAAAGGAGGTTTTGCTTGCGTGAGTCCTGCAGGTGTTGAATGAGGATGGAAGAGAACTCCGTCACGTAGTCCCTGCAGAGTAGAGGAAAGGACATTTTGGTTACGAATGCCTTGCAGCTGTTGAATGAGGATGGAGAACTTCTCCCTCACGTAGTCCCTGCAGAGGAGGGGAAAGGACGTTTTGGTATCGTATGCCCTGCAACCGTTGAATTAAGATGGAGAAGAACTTCTCCGTCACGTAGTCTAGGCCTCACCGACCTACATCGATACCTCTCCTTAGTTCAGCACTCCGTAAAGAAAGGGCTGTCATTGAAACCTTCCAGCACCTGAATGAATGTATGCCTGAGGGATTGGAAGCTGCCATCAAGGCTAAGGGTGGGCCAACACCCTATTGAATTCCAGTATTATCGATGGCGGGCGTCAAGAACAGGTAAATCACTTTCAGCCACGTGTCCGGATACTTTTGATCACACAGTGTATAACTAATTTTGATTTCTTTTGTTCTGACTCTGCCATCAAATATTCAGTTCTAACTTCATTTCAGGATTGCTGACAGGTGTGTGGCTATTTAAGTTATATATGGATTCTAAGGAAGATTTTGATGAGATTTGTATATCTTATAGCATAACAGTTCCTAAAGACCTCAATGACAGGGGTTTCCTTACAGCAAGGAATATCTAAAGAATGACATTTTATGAGGTGACAGACCGCACAAATAGTCAGAAATAGCAACTATTATATCGAAGTGTGTTGTGTAAGGGAGTACTACCTCGCAAAAGTCAACACTTATTGTTTATTCGGAAAATACTGTTAATTAACTAAACATAAATCACCACATCACATATCACATAGTGAAATGAAGCACGCTTCAGCACGGATATATATATATATATATATATATATATATATATATATATAATAGAGAGAGAGAGAGAGAGAGAGAGAGAGAGAGAGGGTGGCGCTCACTTTGCAGAGCGAGTTCTCGAAGGAGAGGTAGAACTTGTATCTGCGCGCGAGCAGCCGATAGGAAGCCCATGGTGTTTTGTTCGGGGCCAGTGGCCGCTGCGCAGCGGCCGAACACGTCGACGGGCAGATGGCGCTGGCAGGCGCCTCATCGTAGTCCTCGCGGCGGGCTGGCGACTCGCAGCGCGACGCCATCCACGCCACCACCGCGCGCTCGGCGCCTGCCCGCTCGTCCTGCGCACGCGGCACGAGCGTGGACAATCACTCGTGGAGTGAAGCCACGCTTCAGCACAGATATATACTGAAGTAATGCTTCACTATATATATGTATGTATTACATTATATATATATATATAATATATATATATATATTATATATTAACACCAACAGCTCGCGCACATGGCGCACCAGCTTAGCCACCACCGTTTGGTGCCGCCCTGCGCACCAGCCTAGACACCAGCTGACACACAAAACGCACCATCCACGCATTACCGTTTGGTCACATGCGGCAATCAGCCACGCACCATCGCCGCCGCTCGCGGACCTGCGCCCGTCCTGCCCACCAGCACCAACCCACGACACACCGCTCGTACACCCGCCGCAACAACCACGACAACCAACGCCGCTCACCACTCCGCACACAGCCACGGCGACAACACCAGCTCGCACCTGGTGCACCTTGCACCAACCACCACGCCACCACCGTCTCGTTCATTCGACACATCAGCCACCACCGTCGGGAGCCAACTAGCCACACCAAACTCACCACCACCACCGTCCGCTCGCGCCCGGGCTTACCGGGACTTCCGGGACTAAGGGCTTAGCGTGCTCGGAATCTCAAAACGATCAACAATATCAGTCACAGCTGTTGGCGTGCTCGGAATCACTAAACGATCAAACATATCAGCCAGAGCTGTTGGCGTTGCTCGGAATGTGTAAACGATACACAAATGGTCGTTCCCCTACCGACTCAGCGGTGTGCTGGGCGGGGGCGTGCGCTGATGCAGGGCGCCACCCTGTGCGGCGACGGGGGCGGCGCGGAGGGCCGGAAGCCAGCCGCGGCGGGGACAGCGCGGTCGGGCGCGCGGCACCACCTCCCCGTACGGGAAGCGTAATGTCGGCAGTCGAGTGCCGGTGAGCTCATGGTCCAGTTGAAGACGCCGCGCAGAGCCCCTGGCGCGCGCCCGCCTGTACTGCGGCGGCTCCAGGCGGAAGAACACGTACCTGCACGGCGGAACACACGGGCGAGTCACCCAACAGCCGCCTGGATACGCTATGTGTACGTACATTTGAAAAGTATCCGGCACGGACACGGTTATAGAGACTCTCTGTGAAGAACACGACGCTTCCACGGTGGACAACACGCGCCGAGTTACCCCAAGACGCCTGGAACGCTATGTGTACGTATATAAAATATCCGGACACGTTATAGTGAACTCTGATACAGTTCCCAGAAGTTTATTATATCCGGGAGTCGAATGTACACTGTGTGATCAAAAGTATCCTGTCACGTCTGAATTGGGCGTTATATAGGTGTGGTTTCGTGTTTTTCAAGGAGAGGGTTTGCACACTTTGTGATTTTGTGTGCACCATCACGACACAGGCCTGAATACCACAGGATGGATGGGTAGCATATGAGGGTGGGTGAATGGATGGCATGGTCGAATGAATGGGTAGATGGATGAAAGAATGAATGGGGTAGATCGATGAAAGAATGAATGGGATAGATGGATGAATGAATGAATTGAATGGCTGAATGAATGGATGTGTGTCTGGCGGCGCGTGGGTGGGTGATTGGTGTATGTTTGTATTGCTGGATGGGTGTATGAATGAATGGATGGATTGATGGATGGATGGTGGATATATGCTATGTATGGATAGATGGATGGGTTGAATGGATGAATGGAATGGTGGATGAATGGATGGATGAATGGGTGTATGGATGGGTGGATGGATGGTGGATATATGTATGTATGGATAGATGGATGGGTTGATGGATGAATGGATGGGTGGATGAATAGAATGGATGGAATGGATGGTGGATATATGTATGTATGGATAGATGGATGGTTGATGATTGAATGATGGGTTGGATGAAATGGATGGATGTGAATGGATGGATGGGTGTGGATGGATGGTGGTGTGGGTGGTAGGTTAGAATGAGAGAATGGATGGGTGGGTTAGCTGGGTGGGTGGGGTTGGGTGAATGGATGGTCGAATGAATGGATAGGCAGCTGGAAAGAACGAATGGATGGGTCAATGCGTGTCCTAGTGTTCTGGCTTGCTGGATGGACGGGCGCGAGAGCAAGGTGGCTGTGTGTGCGCGCGTGTGTGTAAGTAAAGGTGATGATGCGGCAACGACTAGGAAGGAAAGATTGTCCGAGGCCATTAGTTAGGTACTGCTCCGGCATTCGCATCTTTGTTGATCGAAGAAACCACAGAAAACTAGCAGGTGGACGCGTGGCTGGGCTGGGCGGGGCGTGCGTGCCTCTGGCGGGGGGTGCGCCGCGGGCGGCGGGAAGCCGTCGGGCAGGCGCCGTCGCGCATGCGCACACGACGACGGCGTCGAAGTGGCTGGCGGCTGCGTGGCGTGGTCGGGGTGCGCGCGCGGAGGGCGGCGCGGCTGGCGAAGGCGCAGGGCGTCGGGTGGCAGGGCGCGGCGCGCGACAGCGACCACCCGCGCGGCAGCGGGAAGCCCAGGTTGGGCTCCTCGTAGAAGCGGTTCCACATCAGGATGCTCCGTGTCGCCGTCCCCGACGACGCCTTTCTGCGGGCGAAGCGGAGCAAGGGCTTTTTCGGGCGCCTTCCCACGCCGCCGCGGCAGCGCGCGCCCGTCAAGCGGCTGGGCTCTTCGCCGACCCTCCGACCAAAGGGACCGCAGAAGGTACAAATTGCAGCTCTGCGCTGCGGCCGTGGCGCAGTGGGAGGACCACCAGTTAAAGCTGTGTTCTGCTAGCGGGGACGCGTACGCCCTCCTCCGCTTCGTGTAGCGGGAGCCCGCTACCACTTGCCGCGGCAGCGCAAACCCGCTCTCTTTGACTAGGCACGGTTGTCGTGGATTCAACGATCGATTTAGTTATTCCGGGCACGTCAACTAACAGGATCATTACTCCCGTAAGATTAGTGCGTGTTTTTTTTTCTCGGGAGGTGGCTGTGATCTTTCCCTCGCTGCATGGCGAGATCTGGCGCAGACCTACCGTCGCGTCGGCTAGCGAGGAGGTTTCCCCAGCCAGGTATCTCCCACCGGCGGGGCACGGTATGCGTGGAGATTGGATTGATTGGTTCCTGATGGTTTCAACCACTGAGGACGGCATCCCAGTGCGTGATGTTTGTCGCGAGTGAAGGTGGTGATATTCCTCAGTTGAATGGTGAGATTCGGCGTCGAACTATACATCGGCTTGTGAAGGTTATCCACAACCAGGAACTATCTCCCACCAGTGTGGTAGTGTGTGCGTATAGGTGTGTGTGTGTGTGTAAGTAAGAGGTAATGATACCGCTACGAAGAGGAAGGAAAAATTGTCCGAGGCCCGTTTCATAGGTCTGCTCCGGCATTCGCATGTTGATGATCGAAGAAACCATGGAAAACTACCGATCGGAGCAGCCGGCCGCTAGAATTCTCCCCGGACAGCGGTTGAATTCCAACTAGCTATGTAGCTAGAATCAAAAATCCCGCCATTGCCGGATCTCGATCACGAAGTCCTCCCGGTCAGAAGCACTGATATTACATCAATTGACACTGAAAGCCACGTAAGTCGGTAAAGTGATCATACGCACCCCAGTCTTCGTGGCTCTCTCGGACCCGAAGAAAAATCCCCTCGCTCTGACGGATTCCACACAGGTTCAGCCGCGCTTGAGCTCTGCTGGGAGGATTCGTTCGCAAGATCGGAACTCCTGTCTGGATTGTGGCTGCTGAGGTACGAGTCTGCAACTAATGGTTTTATTATATTTTACTTTACCTCGACATGAATAATTTCTACTAACTAAAGAAATAAGTAAGTAGGTAAGTAAGTAAACAAGTTAGTAAGTAAGTAAATAAGTAAGTAAATAAATACGTAAGTAAGTAAATAAATACGTAAGTAAATAAATAAATACGTAAGTAAATAAATAAATACGTAAGTAAATAAATAACGTAAGTAAATAAATAAATACGTTAAGTAAATTAAATAAATACGTAACAAGTAAATAAATAAATACGTAAGGTAAGTACATAAATAAATACGTAAGTAAGTACATAAATAATACTAAGTAAGTAAATAAATAAATACGTAAGTAAATAAAAATAGGTACGTAAGTAAATAAATAGGTACGTAAGTAAATAAATAGGTACGTAAGTAAATAAATAAAGAGACAGAGCAATAAAGATGCGTAACGTCTGCACTTAGGCGGAGCGGAACCAGCACGCTGGCGGTCCAGCAGACGGCCAGCAGCAGTCCTGCCCACAAGCCCCGGTGCAGGCCCCGGGCCAGACCCTGGCCCAGGCCTCGGACGGCGACCATTGCCCCTGTGCACACAACCGCATTTCGATTTGTGCCAAGCCCGAACGGCAAATCAGCTCGCTTAAGCCAGTTTTACACGGGCATTTTTTTAATCATTTATCTGTACAGAAATGGATGGAAATTGGGCCTTCGTTTCTATGACCCCATCTCGATCAGGTTTTGTTCAGTTTCCCTGATCCTTTGAGCAAATGCTGAGATGGCCCCTTGTTTGCTCCTGAACAGTAATATAACTTCGCTCTCTCCACCCAAGGCATCATATTGACTCGTCATACACGACTGTAATTGTATATGTGACTCAATAAATATTATTATTATTATTATTATTATTATTATTATTATTATTATTATTATTATTATTATTATGCGATACAGCTTCGGTTTTTCAAATTTGATGAACGAGATCGAGCCATGTTGTTTTCTGCGACTAATCGTGATGACAATATTTCCTTCGGACGCCGCACAGAGCGCTGAAGTTGAAATAGTTGAAAAGCATCTCTAGTAATAAATTATGTTAGAGTATTTTAGGACTGAGCCAACACCGCCTCTACAGAATGAGCACGGAACGAGACATTAGAACACGTTTTATTTCTCACCACACTGATCACTTCACATTACAATTCTACACAATGGAACGCTGTTAAAACGGCAGAAAAGGAACAAAACACGCCACTCCCGTAGCTAATTAGAAATGTTTCCGGGAAGTGACGTAAGGATCGCAGTAGTCAAACTGGATAAAATCGGTACCAAAAATTGAATCATGAGTAATTTGTCTACAAATGATATCCGTCTGGTGCGTCAATTTTCTGTACCGATGAAAAACGATGAAAAAAATGACAGTATAAAACGGTCTTAGACGCATCGCCTTTTAACAAGAATGGAGTCGCAGTTGCTTTTCTTCTAGATTTCAGATATTTCTTAAAATGCACATTTTAGAAATAAAAAAAGTCGAAATTGTCATATTTCAAAACTAATACACTAAAAGCGAGCACGTCGGCGCAGCTAGCCGATTTCCTTAACTACTCTCCGTGAAGTCACGGAGTGTAAGCAGTTCGCAACATCCCGGGTTCTTAGAGGTTAGGCAGTTCGAGACATCCCGGGTTTACCGTCTGGGAATCACAGAATCTAACGCTGACAGTGCTGATCAAGCTTCGTGCCCCAGGTAGAAGGGATAAAAGGCAATGACTGATTGAGACTGACGATGTCTGACTAGATTAAACGAGGATTACTCCGTATATTCCATGTACATGGTTGCGTAAGAGCGTTGTTACAAATTGTAACAACATTTTTTTAAAGGGAAATTTATTTTATCGCATCAGTTCGTGAGAATTTGAACCTAAGGAACAGGGCAGAGCATTGTTCATTGGTTACGTTAATATGATGTATTCAAAATCATAAGAAATCTTAAAATGCTAAATAAAAGTGAATACAAGCCATATTTTGTGGGGAAAATTATAAAAATGTATTATGCGAGAATTTCTGAAAAAGTCGCTAAAATATTCAAACAGGCTAGAGGAGGTATTAATTTGAAAGTGAATATGACATGAAACACTCACTCAGAAAGATTAAGAGATATAGTAACCTTACATAAAACATACACGGAAATTTTGTCTCTGGTTATAATCATTTGAATAACTCCCAATAAGCTCACTTTGGTCCTGACATCCACCTGAAGTTGTGAGCTAGAGAACCCAGACACGAAAATATGGTTAAATTATGCAGGCACGCCCATTTTATTGCAAATTTAAATGGTTTATTATCTCTGAACTCCAAAATAAAACTATTCAGTCTTATTATAATTATTCATTATTCAAATTGAGCTAAGCCCCTAGTGTTTTGAAAACATTTATATAAATTATTCGTATGTGTTGTTTCGTAGTAATGAACAGACAAACACACTGTTCACTTTTTTGTGATGCATTAAAACGTTTAGTTTTTTTCAGATCCTATATTTTTAATTACCATATGAATTTAAAATAATTTTTTGAGCGAATTAAAAATTTCTTCTTAAAAGTGTTAGAAAACCGTCATTAGGTCCATTTGAATCTGGAAGTGCATGGAACTAAAAGTCAATGTACGTGGTATTAACTTCAAAAAGTTTAAGAATCTGCTGTCTAAACATTTAACCTTTTATATTTACTAATTCATTGAAACGGGCTTACCTTGACACTGTCGTATAATATAATGTAAAACTTAGTAAATTACTTTTTCCCCAGTTTCTATTTTTGTTCAGTTCATTCGCAATACTTTTACTTCCATCACTACGCCTAGGCAAAATGTTTCTCATCAGTTCGTGAGAATTTTAACCTAAGAAACACGACAGCGCACTTCAAAGCGTTTTCTCTATCAGAACTTGCAGGTACTTGCATTGTTTCGCAGATTTGCAGCCAATGACTCAACTGTTGTTTCGTTTATTCGACGAGCTGGAATGATATGGAACTGAAATGCGTGTTAGAACGCTCTCTGTTGATCAAATACATGTCAAAGACGTGGAACAAAAAATAAACTACACCTAGGGAAAAAGATGCTGTCGAGGATTAATTTTAAGGCCGCCATTGTAGTGAAAATGTGGACATGATTGTGGTAGGAAGTTAGTTATCTCTAACGAAACGTTCTTTTCGGCGCGTGCATTATTTCACTATAAGAAACTATTTCTAAAATAAAATGGCTAAGATGTGTGGCATATATGTTCACGAACAAATTCATTGATTCAAGTTCAAATTCAAGAGTTCAAATTTGTTCAATTTGAATCTTCAGAAAGAAATATTTCGAGGGTAATATTTTAGCAAGTTCGTTGTTTCTTAATAAGTAATTATTCGAATATTTTGAAGACTGACATTAAATTTTATTAAATGAATTAAAATAATTGAATTAAGTGTGTGTAATATTACAATTCACACTGCAATTATGACATATCTTTTACGACGTGAACAGCAAAACGATTTGCAAAAAGTTCTATATCACTCTCCATGATCTTATTATCGCTAAAATTTTGTAAGTCTATATTGCTTTCGAATTCCATTCGCATCGTCTTGCATATTTGCGTATTCTGTCCCCTTCGAATGGGAAAGAATCGCGTTGCTCCTGTGTCAAAAATTGTATCTATATTCTGCGGCCAATTCCAAAACCTCTTGAATTGCTGCAAGATATTTATCCGTGCCGAATTACTTTTAATGGCAATGAATTGTCTAGGAAACAGTTCTCCTTCATAAAAGATCATTACAAAAAATCCTCTTATTGTTATGAATTGAAAAGATAATGAATTGCAAGTGCTATTACTGGAGGAATCATCTCTTCATTGATTGTTAATCGTACATTTCCCGTTTTCACAAGAAACTAAATGCATAATTTACCTAATTTAATGAGGTGTCAAAAACTTAAAAATATAGCATTGAATAATCAAGAACTACTGGTACAAAGACGCCACCATGATTTAACTATTAAACATTTTTAACATTAGTTTATCACGTCGCAAATAGTGTGGCGAAAAGTTCCAGTTTTAATTTTGAAATTACGTTACTATTTTCAAGTCAGCAATTTGGCCATAGACTTTAATTATATCTAAAGTAATGGTAATTGTGAGTAAAATAAAAAAAATCCTGAATATATTCTCTATTGTCCACAAAGTTAACCACTCATATGAACCAGTTCACAGTCATTACATATTAAATAAACACATAAGAGTTTTATAATATATTCATCTCGCGTCAGTAACGGATATTTGAATGTCGCGTTTAAAGCGACCCTGTCATCCTGTGTGAGAGATATTTGATAATCGCGCCATGCGACTCCTTGCTCTGTGACCGGACAGGCGTGCTGTGATTTGCTGGCGGAGAGCCCGTCTTGGCCCGAGCATGCCGCTTCTAAACTTGCGGACTGTTGGTATCCTTTATTTTCGCCGTGCCATGGTTGGTATTCTCTTACTTTTGTTTTCTAACGGTTCGGCGGGAACTGGCAGTGTCACTTGTCAGTGCTTGTCAGTGAATTGATCACATGGAAGAATTCTTCCATGGAATAGGTGCAATGAGTTGTACAAGTTGTGATAAATGAGAATTCGATTGGCAAGTTTTGGCGATGTGTTTGTGACATCTCTTCAATGTTTGGAGGCTACAAGCGCAGATGGTCTTTCCCAATCTTTCTGTTACCTGTGATCGTGACTTGAATACTGTCCTAACACTGTTATAGTATTGAAATGTGGGATGTTGCTGAGACTACGAATTAGCTAGACAACTGTGTCGGCCTGTTTCCTTTAATCATAAAAAGCAAGATTTAGGGAAAAAAAAGTAATGTGCACGGAATTTCTTGTTTTTTACTTATTTACTTATGAATTACTATTTTTTATATAGTTCATTTAATGCCTGGTCTGTATTTATTTGCCAATCTAATGTTGGAAATTAATTTAGTCATTTGGTTTGTTATTCCACTGATAAATTCTAGAGTAATGTGGGATTTTGATGGTACAGTGTTTTGGAAGTTTGGCTTGTGGAAAAAATAGATCCGCAAGTGCTATAGAATAGGCACTACCACCACATTTTATGCTCTCCTTAAAACCTTGGCACTTCAAATACCACCCTGTCTTAGTTTAACATAATCATACACTGATTTGATGCTCCTGGTAAGATGTGTCCATTGTGTCTGGATGCTATGATTTTAAGATTTAATTGACTTTATAAGTTTATTAATCTCTTTAATTTTATTACATATTAGTTCTTAGTATATTTTTGCTGTATTATTACCATTATCAATTTCGTTAATCTGTTTATTTCCTATTATGCACTTCTGTTACCCACTAATAGAATTTTCTTATTACCTGGAGAGTTTTCCAAAATTGCCACAATCACAAAATTAATATTTTAATGATTCTATTGCATCTTATATTAAAATATTATTTTAAGTAATGATATTCAAATGAATATGAATTGCTAATTTCATTGTATTTAGGCTATTTCCTTGTTGGTTAGAGAAATAAATCAATTTTTTCCATTTACTTGTAAAAAAAAATTGGTTTGGGTGCTACTTTTGTACCCTTTCCTGAGATTATTTGAAAGGAATCATTAAAAATTGAGGCAACTCATGGCCTGGGGGTTACATTAATATTTTAATAAATGTGTGTTTTGTATTTAACACTTTTTTTAAATCTGTGTTTTTTAGTTTCTTTGGAGATAGAAATGACTAATACATTAAATAAGGAATATGTCGATTTGTTGGAAGAACAAGGAGAAGACCAGCTGTTGCTTAATGCTCTCGAAGAAAGCATCAGGTTTGACATTATATTTTTACTTCATCTTGTATTATGACATAATTTCTTGAATATGAGCCCCCCTCCCTCCTTTTTCTCTTTTCCCTTTAAAAATTGCTACAAAAATGTGGTAGTACACAAGTATCTCAAAATGAAGCAACATTTTTTTTTCAAAAATTGTCTTTAGTTTTTCAAACAGTGTTACAAATTGATAGATATTTTCATGTATGACATTCAAGCAATTTTCTCAGAACCTGGACAATTAACATTGCAAGGAATTTGCAGTTAATTTTCTTCATTGCTTTTTTTTTTTAAAGATTTCCAAAATTTTTATCCAAAACTGATAAAGACGTATATGCAAGGAGGGGCTGTAAAAAATCACAATTCCTCGCAGGGTAAACAAATTTAGAGTGGCCACCTGTCAGGAACATGAAATTTAGAATTTCTGGAAAAGTCAAGGAATCTTATCAATTGCCAGGAAAAATAATTCTTTAAGTTTAAAATAACAGAAATGTGCAAGTTTTTCAGTCATTAAATAATATTTTTATTTTCTCTCTTATTTATTGTGTAACTGCAGTAAAAATGACAGTTTTTGTCAGAAAAATTCAAATTGTACATTTCTGACATAAAATGTGGATAATTCTTATTCCTGTATGTAGTAAATTACTTACTCTAACACGTGAAGTCTGAATCCACATTTTGTGAGTTTTTGATACCAAAAAATTGTGTAATGGTAAAATGTCAGTCCGTCCATGAACAACACAGTGACTCAAGCAAGACTTTCCCTGATTAATCTGGCTGATGTTGCGATTCCCTGAATTTGAAATGGGGCTACTTTTCATGAAGTCTCGAAGACATTTTCGATTTTTTTCCTCCAAAACTGCCCCTCTCCCGAATATAACAAAGTACACTTATGAAAGTGAGGCAGGTCCATTTCTCGTTGAACTCTAAATTTTTGATAATTGTGAAAGAATTGCAATAAAATTTTGTCAGCATCTTTTTAATGAATTAAATTTGTTCATCAAAATTGGATCTTTAAATGATGTCGTGTACAGTTTTTTTAAGATATGAGCAATTGCGTAGGCTTTCGCTGCCAGTATTTTATGGAATCTTGGCTGCCCTGGATGTGGCTCAGTTTGGAAGCCAATATTCCAAAATATGAGTAGTTTTCATGCATTACTTCAGCTGTGTGACATGTAGGCAATATTAAAAACTGGATTTTCTCAAAAATTGATTCAGATTTTTTTCTTTTTTTTTGTACAGACAGTGCTCAAGGCACTAAATAACAATATAAATGCATTGTGATTTATTCTTTTGATTTTTCCAAAATAACACATGTATTTTTTGGGGAATATCTCCCAAATACTGAATTTATGAGCAAAAGTGCATCAAACAATTTCTCATGAAGTTTCTCGATACGTTTTCTTTGTGTAAACGAGCTCATTTTTGGAAATGCTCCTTATTTTTCAATGAAAATTTGCATAAAGGGCCAGGTACCACTCGCCCTTTTTAATATTTTTAAAGTCATATTTCAATTCTAATATTAGGGGTTCATAATATTGAGATGTTAAAAAAATGTTTTGTAGTTGCTGATAGGTAGCATATGGGAAGACAGTGGGGTGATACCAAAAATTTAGTTGAGACGAAAGAGTTTAGGAAGCAAACTTTTGTAAGAATGTCTGCCATTCTGTACCACCATTGATTTCATTTCCTTAAGATTGGATTCAGTTAATGTTCTACAATTTTGTATTTTTAACTTTTTTTGTATGATCGTAAATACATATTCACATCATTTAAATAGTGACATGTTGAACAACCCTTAAATTGTTTCCTTTGATTTCCTTTCCTTTATTTCTCTAAAGAAAATGTCAATTTTTACAATTTTTAAACACTGTGGAAAATTATGGAAGGAGGAAAACAAATTAATTTTGTTTGAGATGATTGTTTCTCAAAGTTGATGGCTATTCTAAATGGGTTGAGCAATTTAGAATAATATTGGAAATCATCCAGAAAAATTTGAGTCAGTAGTGTCGGGAATCAAAATGTACACGGAATATGTTTACTTAATAACAAATTTGGTGCAGTTTACATCTATCCTTAAGAGTGAATAAATGCAATTTGTTAGTGTAGATTATCATTACCATTGCTAGGAGATGGAAGTATTCTTAAATTCAAGTTACTCGGTAAAGCACCTCGTGATATATCACAGTTCATGCTCCTCTGTACCTGTGTGTATGCACTCTGTATCTCTGAGCGCTCCTCTGTACTCTGTGTTAGAGCATTTTGTGTTTTGGATTTGGTACTTCTAAACAGTTGGGGGAGGGGAGACTACTAATATTGGGTCTTTTGAAGGTTTTATCAAGAGGTGGAGGTACCCAGGCAACGCCAACGTGAACATGAACCTGGACCATCCAGAGAAACCTCCATAAGGTAAACAAAACAACATGCCTATATATTTAAATTAAATGATGAATCCATTAAGATGACCTTGATTCTTGTAATGACTAGATCTCAGATTTTTGAACAAATGCCTATTCTTTGGAAGATTGTGGAAAATATTTGCAGATGTTTACGAATCAGGAAGAAATAGATCTACAGAATGCATCTAATAGTGTCTAAAATGTCCTAAAACAGCGGTTGATGCATATTTTAATATTATTTTACCTAAAAACAAGTAATTTTGAAGAATTATCATAATTTAATTCCACACTGTTTAAAATTTGTTATACTGCCGTGCAAATACTTTCCTGAATTTTCAGAAACGTGAGCGTACCCTGATTGAATATGCAATTGACTGGCACCTACATCTCTCGCCCAACACATGAAACATAAGGAGTTCTGCTAGTGAATATATAGAGGAAGTTTCTCACCTGTCTCCAATCAACTTGCACTTCTTAGGCTATTGCACCCATTCCCGATGCATCTGCGCTGTTGACTGGTTGAAAATGAAACGTGTGAAAGAAATGAAAGATTAATATGCTTGTAATCACTCAATGTAAAGCACTTGACTTTCCTGAATAATAAAAATTACCCAAATACTATTTTTTTGATGTTGATGTTGATGCCAGAAACACAACTTTTCAACGACAAATGTTTTTATATATAATACTTTAGTAATATAGTGGCAAAAATCACTTTCCATGCCTAACAGTGCTTAATTTCATAATTTTGTTACCTATTTTAGGTGTCTAAATTATCACATTTTGAGCTTAAAATTCTGAGATCTAGTAATGACAGTGAGAATGTGTATTTGGTCCAAGTTGACTGCCATATCTGTGTAGATACAGTTTTTCTTAGATTAAAAATGAACAAACCTTTAACAATGTGGATCTGGATTTGTTTGGAACAGGAAGGAGGAAACTTCAAAAGCAGAGAAGCAACAGTTCGTTGGAATGGATGAAAATGGCTTTGACAAGGGTGCAGGCCGAACTTGGATTTATCCCACCAACTACCCCATTCGTGACTATCAGTTCAACATTGTGCAGTCTGCCCTCTTCAAAAACACTCTAGTTAGTCTGCCAACAGGTATGGAAATTCATTTCTGCCAAAGTTTGAATTAGGCCATTGTTGCTGTACTTGAGCGATTTGTCTTTAACCTAGTAAATGCAGGAATTATTTTTTTACAATTTTGTACTGGATTTTACTTTTCTTTAAGTAAATAGTCCTTTAAACTCATCAATGAAAAAGTATTTTGAAAATTAAGCTGTTCATTTTTGAAATACTTGCTGATACCATGTGGTGTTACTAGGCACTTATGGGAGCACAGAGTCTAAAATGGTTTCATTTTAGCAGTTGTAGAAATGCATGATATGAATAATTACAATATTTTTGAAAATGCTTAACACTCTGTCCATTACATTTTCTTCTTCTCCTCCCTAATGAGAAGAAATCTATGCTTGCACAACTTTGTCTATTCGGTGGGATGACGAAATGATTCAGTATGTCATATCTTTAGGCTGGTAAAATATGGCTTGAAAATGGAGGCTGTCCTGCAGGTTTCACAAGTACTGTACTATGGCTAAGATGCGTCTGAGCCATCTGTTTACAGAATGCTGAGTTAGTGACACATGGGAGTAAAGCATCCAAAAGAATATTCTATGTCAGAGTTTATAATTGGTGGATAGGTTTGATTCAGAAACTGTGTTCCTTTGAGAATCACTTGCTGTGTATTCCACTGTTTCATTACATAAAAAAATATTCAGAAATTTTATCTGGAGTACACTGATAACATGAGTGCTCGGGAATGAGGAAGGAATAACTTGGCTGCTCTGAAGCACCCTCTATTCACTCTCAATCCATACTTTTTGCCCTGCATTGTAACCTTGAACTTGTACCCTCCCTTGCAGTGTTTTATGATTCTGGTCACGTTTTTGGTAAAAGAGCGTATTTGACATCCAAGTTAATTTGACAACTTTGATGAATTAAAACTGCAAATTTTTTACCCCTGATAAATGTGTGAAATATTTACTTTCACCCATCCATTGCCAATCCCACATCTGAATCCACAGCACATCAGAAAAAAACAAGTTTGATAGGTAATTAGTAATTTTGTGGAATCAACACTGGTGTGGCCTTCTGCAGTGATTAATGAAAATGATTCAATACTGCTTAGAATTGGATTGTTGTTGAAAAACAAATGCAATTAATAATAAAATCCAACTCTGTTCTGATCCCATATGGTATCACAGGGCACTAATGGGTTAATGCGAAAACAATTATTAGATAAGTTGATATTAATACATAGTTGGTGTTATATCCCAATGCTCTGAAATGTGAGACAACTCATCAAGAGAAAAGCATATTGACCATACAATATAATTTTCAATATGGGAAAATTTGGTTTGGAATGATCTCAAACTTGTTCATCTAATCTTGATATGCAAGTACGTCTCATGAAGTTCATATTTGTGCATTAGGACTCAATACTGCATTGAGATGAAAATAATTGTCAAATAGGCCTTCTGATATCTTACAAAAATGATAAATTCCTGATAAAATACAGATCATAATCATTGTAAAAGACAGAAAATTGAGTATTTACCGATTTAAAGAAAATAAGTTGGGAATTGCTTGGAAAATTGGATAAATACGTAACTTGTTTCTATTTCTACTTTCATATTGATGAAAATTTATGTTTCACATCCCATGAGCATGGGGAGTGCTGTAAAAGAGTGAAACTATCTCTTCATTTATGAATTATTTTACAACTGAAGGCATCTGATAAAATTCTGGATGTTGCTAACTGAATGCAGATATTATTTGAAGTTCAGTGGTAGTAATTGGCTTTGTAAATGCTAAATGCAATATGTAATCAGAAAATTTGAATTTTTTCATGACAATGGCAATTAATAGAACTCTCATTGTTTGAATGTCTTAAGTGTGTAAACTAGTTATGTAGAATGTTGCGTCTGATTTTATCTTACTTGCAGGTCTGGGAAAAACATTTATTGCCGCTGTAGTGATGTACAACTTTTATCGTTGGTATCCAGAGGGTAAGGTGCTATTTTTAGCTCCAACTAGACCTCTTGTGGCTCAACAAATTGATTCTTGTTACAAAGTAATGGGAATTCCAAAAAATGACACTGCAGAAATGACAGGTTAGTGACAGCAAAACTTCTAGTTCGTACTCTCAAAATGTCATTTTTATACAATTACCACTGGGTCAATTGAGAAGCAGTTTTTGCTCATATATATTTCATTTATTTATTGCTAAGTCCGTGAATTATTAATACTTATATATTCATATCAAGATATAACTTGAATAATACAATACGTGTAATTAATTCTCAGCCTCATTTTCATGAAAATTAAGATAATCTTATTAACATACTCATTATATTGATTATTATATTTTGTGTGAGTAGTGTTGCTGGAAAAGGAAATGATACTATTACAAAAGTATTTATTCTTTACTCTCCAGCAAGGGACATCAGATTGAAACCTCATTGCTCAGAATGAATTTGATTTGGCGTAGGTCTATTTTGGCTTGATTTGGTAAGCCCTAAAATTACATAGTTATAAAATACATAATAAGTAATACAAGGAAATGCATAAAAGTATGTGCAATCATTCAGAAACATATTTCTACATTAATTAGTTGCAGAGAGAGCATGAACGAATTGTGTGTATAAATGAACATAGTTGAGAGTAGAACAAACATAAAATTATTTGTTGAAAATGCTAAATATATTAAGTTTTTTTTTATTCATGTAATATGCTGACCACACTGAGGATGCTTACAATGAAGTAAAAGTAAGGCAACATTGTCTCAGCTAATAGGTTTTAAATGAAAAACATCAAAGATTTTAATTTATGATCCGATCATGATATTTTATGACTTGTAGGTAAGTCATGAATCAAAACTACATGGTCCACTATGTTACATTTGTTATTCATTTAATTTATTACAAAGGTAATTCAATGATAAGTGTAAATTTCTGGGGGGGAGAGTCAATCTGTATTTCCTAAGGTATAAAATGAGTCTTGGATAAAAAATAAGGAACATCAGATATTAGGAAACATGGAGTTAGGTTAGTAAAGGAATTGTGCAGTTTAATATTGTGTGCTTATAGTAAATAATTGCTTACTGTACTATATTTTAACATTACTGTTACTATAAGTTACTGAAAATTTATAGAGATCATTTTTAAATCAATTAAAATTAAAAAAATAAATTAAAAAACTGATAAACCATCTGAAGAGAGTTACTTTACCTCCCACCAGGGGTAAACTAAAATTTGCAGGCGGCGATGGTGTAACGGTTAGCGTATCGGACTGTTGTACCCAAGTTGGCGGGTTCAAACCCAATCGATGCTGTGGATTTTTAAGGGCGAAAAGATCCTTCGGAGGGAAAGTAAAGCTGGCTGTCCCATGTTAGTAGATTTACTTGCACGTAAAAGATCCTCGAGCCTAAATGACGTAGCCTCTGAGCTGAATTCAAATCGTCCAAGAAATACCTCCTTTCTCCGTTAGTTGGTGAAAGGAGCCTAGCGAAATCTGCATGGTCAGACGGAAGAGCAGGTATCATGGCCTGTGTTTCGCCACATAAAATAAGGCATTAATTCAATTCAATTCAACCTTTTTGAAATTTAAGTTAATTGCCCAATGATTAGTCTTTCACAGATCACTCGTCAAACAAGGAGGTTAAAATTTTCTTTTTTTCCAGGTCAGATGCCACCTAATCAACGAGAAGTGCATTGGAAAAAGTGTCGTTTATTTTTCCTGACTCCACAGTCTCTCATGAGCGATTTGATGCGTAGCACTTGTCCTGTGCAGCAGATACGCTGCATTGTGATAGACGAAGCTCACAGGGCAACTAAGAACTATGCCTATTGTCAAGTAATTCAAGCTATCCTTCCTTTCAACAAGTATTTTAGAGTTCTTGCTTTGTCAGCTACCCCTGGCAATGACATGGAAGCAGTTCAACAGGTTGGTTCAATTCTTTGCCCCCAAACCACGAGGCTGTGTTGAATACAATGCACATGTCATATTTTGCGGTTTGTGCGTATATAAATAAATCGGAAATCTTCTTCACCAGTGTGTATTTTATCTGACAGTATTTGACCACCAGTTGACAGTGTTTTGGGAGTTCCTATTTAAAGTGCCTTTACATTGTAAGAAATTTTCATAGCAAGGTCCTCTGTATCTCGCATCTGATCCCTTGTAACTTGTAGTTATGAATAACATATTCTCATGTTTGAAGAACACATTAACTCAAATAAATTATGGTATTTTGTGGGAAAATTCTTACAAACAATATAATAGCACTCGCGTATTAAAGCTAGTACTTATCTTCAATGTTTCTTGATTTGATTGTGTTACTTTGTGGTATGTGTAAGCCAAAGTAGATTGTATTGTCAACATACCGCAAAGAAGGCAAGACCATAAAAAACAGTTTAGTACTGCAAAGTAAACAACACTGGGGGCAACATGAATCCGTATGACTGCAGCCTCACATTTTGACAATGATTATATACTTCTATGTTTCCATAAATTCATCCTAAAAAAAAAAAATGTACACACCTCATACGAAAGCATCTTTGGTGTAAATATAAATTAAATATAAATTTGGCGGCGGCGATGGTGTAACGGTTAGCGTACTGGACTGTTGTACTCAAGTTGGCGGGTTCAAACCCGATCAAAGCCGTGGATTTTTAAGGGCGAAAAAATCCTTCGTACGCCTTCCTTCGGAGGGGAAGTAAAGCCGGCTGTCCCATGTTCGTAGATTTACTTGCATGTAAAAGATCCTCAAGCCTAAATGACGCCTCTGAGCTAAATTCAAATCGCCTGTTTCTCGCCCAAGAAATACCTCCTTTCTCTCCTAGTTGGTGAAAGGAGCGTAGCGAAATTTGCGTGGTCAGACGGAAGAGCGGGCCTCATGGCCCGAGTCTCGCCACGTAAAATAAGGCAAATTCAATTCAATTCAATTCAATTCAAATGCCAACATCTCATTTGTACACCAAAGACTCAATATCAGTACTAGTTATTTAAATAACTTTTTAAGCTTAAATGGTTTTAAATTTGATTGAGATTTGTATTTAAAACTGCTTTGTAAAACTTGACACCATTTTTAGAGTTCAGAGTGGTGGATGACAAATTTGCAGACAGAGTGGTGGATGTTTAGAAGTTTGAAATGATAGCGATTCAGTTATGAGGAGAGAGAGAGAGAGAAGAAAAGTAGTACCCCTTCCAGCTTAATTAATGTTACTTGCATCTGTTTGAAAAGAACGTGTAGATCAGTGTAATTTTTGAAGTAAAATTGAGATTGCAACACGTACACCAATAGCAATTTTAAATTATGATTATTATTGTTCTTTGTGACAGGTATTAAAAAATCTACTGATTGAACATGTGGAAGTGAGAGACGAGCAGTCATCAGATACTGCACAATATACAAATGAACGAACTGTTGATACAATTGTAGTGAGGTTGGAGGGATTCCACAAATTCATTGAAGATTCCTTTTGCCAAGTAAGTGAATTCTTGATCATTTTAGTTACTCATGTACTAGACTTAGCACAGTATTATAATAATAATAATAATAATAATAATAATAATAATAATAATAATAATAATAATATAATAATAATAATAATAAATTATTATATTATTATTAATATATATATATATATATATATATTATTATTATTAATATAATAATAATAATAATAATATTATAATATTATTATTAATTATATATATATATATAATATTATTATTATATTATTATTATTATTATTATTAATATATTATTAATTATTTATTAATATTATTATTATTATAAAATATTATTATTATTATTAATATTATTATTATTAATTAATTATTATATTATTATTGTTATCATTATCATTATCATTATCATTATCATTATCATTATCATTATCATTATCATTATTATTATTATAGTAGCTTATGTTACATAACACCTGCAAATTATTTTATTGTATGCTCAGTTTCAATAATATCTTAGTTTTATTTTATTAATAATTATTAAAATACTTGATTCAAAATATTTTTTTTTTATTTGGTTTATTCTGTTAATTCACAAATTTTCGTTTGTATCCGAAAAAGTAGATATAATGTCCAGGTGTGTCTTTGTTATGGATCTCTATAGGTTGAAATTCAAAATTGATATCTTGGGATTGATGAAAAGAAACTGCCACAGTTTTATCTTTGTTTATTACTGGCCTATTTTGGCCAAACCATTCACATGATTGGTTTAATGTCATTAATTTTAATTTCAAATTTCTTTTGCATTAAAATCTGACAAGAATATACTTATGTCATCAGCAAAAAATTTTGACTTATCTTCACTAGCATGCATAATTTCTACCCTTTTTATGGTTGGTAAGAAATGGTTGAAACCACCAATTAAAAAAGTATTTACTGTACCATGTTATGATATAGTCTGGAAATGAAGAGTTTTATTTATTTGACTTGTTTCAGAACACAAAGAATTGACTTATTTTCTGTTTCAATTTTTCAGATAATTGGAACTTATCTGGATGTTCTTTTGAAGTGGAAACTAGTGTATGTTAATGCAAGGAATGTATCTAAGTATGCAGTAAGTTTCTGGTATTTTTCTTAATAGTACTTGGGTGAGCTCAGATAAAGAAATTTAAAATCATAGATTTCTCAACACATTTGATTCTGAGGGATACGTCACATGGTTAACTCCTTTGACAATAGCAATATAACTTATTCAAAACATTGTAAAACAAAAAATCATACACTTCAGTTGGAAATTAAAAAAATCTTGTAGTATTGTTTTTTTCTATTTAATTCTGTATGTATTTTGTGTTAATTTAATTATAAGATCGTAGTGGGAATGGAATTCAAAGAAACACATCTTATCAATTTTATATTTTTGCGGAAAGAAACAATGTTACAAAATGTTTGGGAAGCGCAGTGAACTTCATGTGTTAATGATACTGATGCACTATAATTATATTTTGTTGAAGTTGAGATATAGTTCCATTTGCATATCTGTTTATTTTATCCTTTATTTTCCGAAATATACTGTAATAAAAAAATGAAAAATAGTCTTCTTCAGTTGAGTCGTCATTCACTGGCTTTCTCAAACACTGGTAATTCAGATTGTTTATCAATTTCAAACATTCTAAAGGAAATGAAGACTCTTGAATTTGAGATGACTTACCAGTTGAAACATTCGCATTATTATCACTCTTCGATATCATTTCCATTGCTCAACAATCCAGGAATAAAATCGATGATCGAAGGAAGAATCCAGTTCTGATCCATTATTTAAAAAATCTTGAATTTTTAAAGTTGAGAATCGCTGTGAATTTGACATATGCTTACGTCTTCTAAATATTTGTACATGTCGCTAATAGCATGAACACTACAAAGCGTACAAAAAAAGACAGAATGACCACAACAATGCCCGCAAATCTAATTGTTGCCTAGAAAAAATTTCAAATACTTGCAAAAAATTGAAGGACACTGGCGTTTGTCCTGTAACTATCTTAATGATATTAAAACCATATTCTAGGTATCTTTGAATGTCCAAGAGACATTTATAGCCTCTCAAAGGAGATAAATGTAGAAGAATGTATCACATGTTCCTAGGGCATAGCAGTAAAATGAAAATGATGTCCTTAGGATCGAAAGTGTTAAATTTTGTACATTGCTGTAGCTGGGAGATTCTATTCAAACTAAATATAATAGTCTTTTATCCAGTTGGCACACACAAAAAAACATCTAAACAAAGCATGTTCATGGTACAAAAATTGCCCTTCAAACTATGCCTATCAGCATCTACTTCAGGGTAAAAGTGATGCTGGGAAGTGTCCCAACCTGTGTGTGACCTGAATGTGTTTAAAAAACAGTAATTTTGATTTTAACCCTAGGGCAATGGTGTTTAAGTCATTATCAATTTCGTTCTTCAACAATTGCTGAATCTCTAGATTATAGTGCTCTCTTTTTCTAATTGTTTCAGTTGATGATGGCTCGAAATAAATTTCGATCAAATCCCCCTCCTGGTGTGACTCAAAATATTGCTCGACAAATAGAAGGAGACTTTTTTTTATGCATGAGTTTGGCCCATGGACTCGAATTGCTAAATCAGCATGGATTGCGCAATCTATTCAGGTATCTGAAAGGTAAAGCTTTGAGTATGTAAGTTGTTAAGCATCTCTTTTAGGCAGAATATTACTGTGTGGATTCTTACCCCTTTGACTGCTTTGGGTGTGCCATCAGTGTATCACGTGGTGCACGGAATACATTTGGCCACTGACAGGCTCTATGCTGAGCCTGCCAGTCAGGCTGTGCTCAGCGCAGTTGGTCATGGTAACTTTGAGATTGTGGAGCAAACGTGATCTAACGAGCAGATAGCAACAATATTATGCAAGGGTTTGTAAAATGGATGTAAGACTTCAGTGCCAATAATGAACCTGCTAAGTGTGTGTGAACTGTTTAAGTCACGGACTTATCAATCTGCCTCCATGTAAGAAATTGGAGCAATTTTCCTGCAGAAAGTTTCAAAACTCTTCTTTGCTATGTCTGTAGTGCGAAAAATAAGATGAAATTAGTTTGGTGTTAATGAATAGAGAAATTTTACAGTCTTACATAGCTAATTAAACTTAATAAAAGCAGATTTTGCTGGTCCGTTACAGATCTTGGTAAATATAAAACTTTTCAATTACATTTTCAGGCATTTTTTTTTAAAGCTGTGCTCACAGTAAATAGTAACAGTATTGTTCCAGAATTTGTAAACCTCCATCATTTCATTAGTTTTGGAGAATAAATGCTGAACAACAATTAACAATATTTACAACTTTTCAATTTTTCTTATGGTGCATGTGTACGCCTCGATTGTAACATTTCTACAATTCTTTCATACAATGTAATTGGACAGGTTCAGCCAGTTGAACTATAATTACAGTAGATATGAACTTCTCTTCAGAGTACATGAAGTTTTTGTTGCAGGTCTTCTTCAAGATGAAGATAAAACAAATCCTGCCTCCAGAGCTCGTTTGTTAAGCAATAAAAATTTTGAAAAGTTACTATCCGTTTTGGAAGATCGATTAGGAGAAACTGACTTACAGGAGCCTGATCTCAACACTTCAATTGCAGCAGTAAGCAGAAATATTTAGTTGTTTTGGGGGACCTTCTCAATCACACTAGGAGATGCAATTACAAATTATCTTTCTGAAAACCCCACACATTCTGAAAAAATTGTATGTGCACATGCATTACACATTTCAGAGAACAGTGTTCCAATTTTTAATTTGTTGGGACCGAGATTAAAGATGTTTTCATGTACATTTTTCAGATATTAACATCCTCCTCATTTTCTAATGCCATAATTGAAATCCAACTTCTATCTTGGGAAAAGTGTGAGTTCTTCTGTGATGTAACGTTTTAGAAAAATTGCTTCAGTACTTTTTTAAACATGAGCTGAACTGTACCCCAAATAATAATGATGATTTGAAATTATAGGACATTATTTAGAGTCAATGTCTCCAAGCATAATTTCCATCAAAACTCACGATCAAATTTTCCTAATCTCATTATGATACTTAATTTTTATATTGGAAAATGGATGTTTGAATTGATTTTTGTTTATTTATGTGTCAGGTAGAAGTTGGAAAAGTACAAGTTCATGTAAATTCATAGTTAGGGATCATTCTTTGTAAGAAGAAGCAATTTAAAACAGAAAGTAACAATGTTTGACAACTAACTTTTGGCTTGATTTTTTAGATGTAGGTCATACCAAAACTTAGGATTTTGTATCACTTCGATGGTTTACGGTCAGGGGATGTTGATATTGTAGGCATGACGGGATGAGAGGGGTGGGAATGCAAATAAAATAACATTCGTTTAATCTAAGAATACAATTTGTTTCTTTTCCTGTTTAATATGACATTGTGAAAATATCAATACTTAGGCAATACAATGGATTCTTCAGCAAGTATCAATTTCAGGAGGATCAACTGCAAATAATAATGATTTGCTTCCCATGCAGAAACTGTGTTACTGAAAGATGTTAATCTACAATGCTCACAAGAAGAGTTTTGTTGATAAATATAAATAACTTGTTTAAATTTCAGAGTTAATAAGTTGTTGATGATGTTTCAGATTCAAACGCAGTCTGCTCCCCCTTTGTTTTCCCATCCAAAAATGGAAAAATTACGTGAAGTGGTTATTAATCATTTCCAAAACTACGCACTGAAAGGGGAGGAAACTAGAGTTATGGTGTTTTGTCAGGTAAAGGCTTTTTTTAGTAGTATTCCTTTAAAAAGTAGTGTATAGTAATTCTTGTCCTAGTTAAAAAACTCTTAAAATGTGTGTGTACAAACAAGATGGACACTTCTTGGAAAACTATGTAAACAGGGAAAATTCAATAAATTTCATTGATCTGGGAAAAATAAGAATGTTTCAGGGTGGGAAATGTTTGAGACTATTATCAAGTTAGATATTATCCTTGTTACAAATCTTCTGAACTTGTGTTCCCTTAACAGCATATACGTACGTGAAAGGCACGATCGTTTGAACACTAGTAAATTCAGCTGTGGCTGTGTTGCTGCTCACTAGTTGTTGCTATCCCTTTGCCTCTCTCTTGAGGTAGTTTAAATAAGAACACTGTAAAAGTCAAACACAAATAAAATCTCTATATTATTTGTGAATTTATGTAACCACAATCAATCAGCAAATATTACCTTCTCTGCGTTGGTAGGCTTCCGCGGCCAGAGTCAATGCATTCTTGGCTCTCCAGGATGAGCTGTGTCTTGGTCAATTGTACTGACGTTTTGACCATCTTGCTGTGGCCTTCTTCAGATCTATACTGCTGCCAAGAGGTTGAGCATGTCTCATCTTATAGGAAAGGCGCGTGGGCCGACTGGGCGCGTTGGCGGTCAATAGGAGGAGGGCGAGTGTCCGATGATTGGCGGAGAAGGAAAAGGGCGATGCCTGCCCGGACAAGCCTCGAGATCCGTACGGGCCGTAGCAAGCCTCGAGGTCCAAATCTTTGCTTTCTAAATGAAGTTTCATTTTTGTGTTTCTTTTTTCTTTAGTACCGAGACACGGTTGTGGAAGTGTGTCATCTTTTGGCTCGCTTGAAACCGTTGGTGAAGGTCATGAGCTTTGTGGGACAATCCACTGGCAAGTCCAACAAGGGGTTGTCACAAAAACAGCAACTTCAGGTAAGAATGAATGCTGCTAATATATATTTTAGTGCATTACGTTACTACCTATCGTTGTCAGTTACATTGTTTGTTACTGATGTGCAAATAGGGGAAGTTGGATCTTCTTTGATTTCAAATGTGTTTTGTGTCTTTTAAATGTTCAACTTGCAATAAGAGTTAAGAGTTTTGTTAATTTTTTTAATAGAGAATCTGCTGAGTATCCGTGATCAAAATTTGTCAACTAAAACATGATACAATGTAGGCTTTCATGGCCAGTTTCTACATAATTAGACGTTTCTGGGTTTGAAGGCCATGGTCTAACGGTGACTGGTCTATATGAAGTCAGTCAGTGCGGTGCTGCCAAGGAAACAGTTACAGGCGAAACATATTGACCAGTCTCCATTAGACCATGGCCTACAAACCCAGAAACATGTAATTCTGATCAGGAGACTTAATTAATAGTTCAATTTAGTCATGGAGGGCTTAAACTAGTGAAAATTTGTTGTTTTTTTTTCTGAATCCAGAAAAGTTCCATATTATCTTCATTTATTCAGAGCAGAAGGGTGTGTTTCAGAACAGAGCAGTATGATGAAGGTTTTGAGAAACATTTATTTATGTCTGTGAGAAGTAAAACATAGGATATCTGGCCTTCATTTCCTCATTTGTGATTTTTTTCCCCTCTACTCAGATTATGGAAAGATTTCGTAGAGGTGGTTACAATACTCTTATTTCAACATCAATAGGAGAAGAAGGGTTGGATATTGGTGAAGTGGATCTGATAGTTTGTTATGACGCACACGCTTCTCCGATTCGTCTTGTTCAAAGAATGGGGCGAACTGGTAGAAAAAGGCAAGGAAGGATTGTTATGTTGCTAACTGAAGGAAAAGAAAATAAGGTAAGAATTGTGAAACTTCTCTAAATGGACACTTTCCATGTGCGAACACCATTTCAGTGCAATAACAATCTACTGAGCAACTAAAGAGAAAATTGTTTATTCACAAGTCATGCTAAACAGTTTTTCTAAGTCCGTCTGAAAATGTCTGCTTTGTCACCTCTGTGGACACCTCTCCTGAGTGAACATTTTTCTTCAGTCAGTGAAACCTGCATTAAGTGGTTAAAAAAATCATCAGAAATTGAATTGCTTTGCAATGGCTCATGAGTGAAAAATGTTCACCATAGTTGCTGGGTAGATAGTTATTCTCTGAGTAATTATTTAATGTACAAAACTATGCAAAGTTATTTGTGCAAAAATTGAATAATCAACGTTATATTTTCCTGTACAGAAATATCACCAAAGTTTAACCAACAGGAAATCAATGAACAGTGGACTAGTAAATAGTAAACAGCTAATGCAGTTTTTGTACAAGAGTCCCCGAATGGTACCATCAGGTATGAAAGTGAATTCTTAAAAACTTTCTTGCTTATGTTTTCTTGTTGTGAGTGAAATAATGTATGTTGCTCCAGAGAATTTATCCCCTGGGGTTCTAATGTTGACTAGGGAACTATTTTTCTCACTAAAATGCTATTTTTTCCTTTGCATCATAAATTATTGAAAAACCGGAAATATTTAAACTTACAATTAACATTAATATTAATAATTAAATATGTTGAAAATAAATAAGAATATGTAAATGTATTACTTCAATGGTATGTAACATCGTCTTGGCTGCTGCCATATTAAATAAATAATAATTATTATATGTTATTAACAGGTAGGTTTAGGATATCGTTGATGTACAATTTTTTTAAATTATTTTTTTCATGAACAATGTCTTCCTTTGGTCTTTCAATTTCTTTTGTAATGTTTTCTGATCCTTTATTCTTTTAGTTGTTTTTTTCTTTTTTCCTCTTCTCTTTTTTCTCTTTTTTTCTCAACTTGTTTCACATACTTGTTGCAATTGCCCCTCCTAGTTGTTTTAAGTCACAAATGCATAATATTTTTGGTCATCAATATTCTAGCTCTATGAATCACTTTTACCAACACTATTCCTCATAAGGGGACACATTGTCGAAAAATTGATTTTGAGCTGTACTCAAAGGATATGTTTAAAACAGTTGATACTCTTATCAACGTGAATGCAATAGAAGTTGCTAAAGCATTCCTTGTTGAAAGAGGGGGAAAAGCTATATCTGGAATTCGGGAATACCACACATTCTAACCTGTCTCAGACAATACAATTGAAAGGAAACAGACTTAGAAAAGTAAACGGATATCAATGCCCTTTCCAGATTTATGGATCATCATTTAACAATTGAAATTCATTCTGTTCTCGTAGTTTTTCTCATGTTAAGTCAAATTATTATTATTGTTATTATTATTATTATTATTATTATTATTATTATTATTATTATTGTTATTAACTTGATTGGCCACATTGGACCACTTGAGTCATTCCACTTCACTTTTTACTGTTCATGGTCAACTGTCGAAGGTTTTCACCTTGAGGTGAGGATAAATCCTCGAGTTACAATTCTGAATATTATTCAGAAAGGTGATAATGAGAGATGGAGGATGATGGATGATAGGGGGTGAAAGGACGAACACAATACAACCATGCCCGAGGCGGGACTCGAACCCGCGATCTTTCAGTACAAGATCGCTACGGCACTACTGCCTTAGCGATCTCGGCCACCGGATCGGGGTTAAGTCAAATACTTGTATAAATAAAAGAAAAATTGAATAAAAAAATAATTTCATGTTATTTTGATCTAAAATTGCTTTGTAAACACCAAGAAGCTATATCATATTCACTGTACACCTGAGAGCAATACCATGTACATTTATATTCTAGGTTTCTGACTTGAACTTTCATTATTTATTCACTTAAAACTTCAATTTTAAATTATAGTTTGCTTGTTTCCAGTTCAAAAATCAATTTGGCACCATCGTAATGCATTATTTGTAAATTTTTGTATAATATTCAAGCTTTATCATATTAACAACTACTTTATTTATCATGAATATTCATAAAGTTCACTGAGAAAGTATTGTGGCAAACAGTTCTGTTAAGAAGAGGGTTTTTTTAATTTCTGCAACTTAAAATTGAAATTCAAGGCTATTTACTGTCGCAACAATAATGCAAGGTTTTTGCGAGTTGGATGCTGGTAGTATTTTGCTTTCATGAATTCTTAATTTTTCGTAATGGAAAGTGACAGTGAAATAAACATTATATAAATCAATGAATTAATGTAGTAGCATGTTGCTACATGAGTTGCGCTCATAATGTTCGAATTTTTTGGTTCGTTTCTTTTTTTTCTTCTTTTTCTTTCTTCCCTTTTTGGTTTTTTCCTTTCTCTTGTTTTCTTTTTGTGCATTTCAACAATTTTCCACGGAATTCCTCTGTATCTTCACATATGTTGTTGAGTCTCAGTCAGTCGTTTTCTGTTCACTTCATTGTACATTTGTTTACTTTTGTTATTCTCGCCAGATATTTTAAAGTTCCCAATGTGAGCGCAGCTTCTAATCTGTGAAGCTCTCAAGGGCCAGATTTCTGTTCCATTCATCAATACAGTCTTTTATGTTATTCTGAATTTCCTTTGCTTTACCTCTGTGTTCTAATTGTTTCCAAAGTATTTATTTTATTGTCATGTTCTGTTAATTTTTTTTGATTTTTTCCCCTTAGTCCCTTGTTTTTGTACGAATATGTTCACTAGGTAATTAAATATCTTTACTTGTTCAATTATTATTTCTATTTATTGCTGTTGTTACTCTTTTTAATTATAATTAATAATACATAATATGCCTCAAGTGACTTAATCTTTGGCTATTCCCCTAGCTATGATTTTCTGTTTTTGCAATATTATGTCTGCATTTTGACTTGTGTGTTCAATGAAACTTGAATTCCATTATGTGTACTGTGTTTCAGACTTTCAACCTGAGTGTTATAAGATGTTCATGAGTATGCCCAAAATCAGTCGAGATAGAGATGTGAGAAAAATGTTGATGAGTAAGAAAAGTAATGCTTCCAAAGAAAATGGTCAGTGCAATTGCTTGTTAAGTTTTTGTAATTAAAGCTCCCACTTTACATGGTTTCATGTACATTTGTTTCACAGGCATTAGTAAGAATTTCATAGTGGAAGAAACAGATTTGGACCTACCTCCGGATATGTTACCTGAAACCAAGTATTTGCACTCATTTAATGCAGGTGAGTATTCGTTCAAAGGTAAAAGGAAGGGATATGTTTGACTCCATTAAATGCTATATTAATATCAGCCGTGTAAATATATCCTGTAAGAAAATTCCTGTTATGAGTTTAATAATTAAACATAATCCTAATAGAGATCTAGTTTCATTTCGTTGAAATGGGATGGTAAGCCTCAGTGAATTATTAAAAATTTTAAATGAGGGGTGATTTGTTCATGAGGGTTAATTCTAGTTTTGGGAAGTAAAGTTGTCCATGCCATGTTGTACATTTACAACATGTGTACAAAACCAAGCATAATACTCATTGGATCAAAATTTAATAGGAATTTCCTTCCCAAAATACCATTTTCAGTTTGTATTTGGATTACGTTGTCTTTCATTAAGTATCTGTTCTCGCTTGCTATGAGCCTTGGCTGACCAGCGGTGACCCAGCCTCTTGGCCATAAGATAAAGGGTTTGTGTGGTTAGCATGAAGACATCTCTTCATTGAATATACTGGTCTTCTTGGGCTTAGGGTGGGCTTTCTCATCGTCACACAGCAATAGATACTGGGACATATGTCATAAGAAAGCACAGTTATAATTTACCTCGGCTGAGAATTGAACCCAAGGTTGCGCTGTGGGAAGCAAGCACGCTCACCAACGAACCATCTGAGAGCATTCAGCATCTAGAATCAAAAAATAAGCATAATAAAATGGTTAATTAATTGCAAGGGGTTCATCAGATTTATTTGTAGAGAATTTTTGTTTTGGGGTGGTTTAATATTTTATTTTACACTGAAGCTTTAATAATGTTGCAAATCATGTGAATTTCTTTGGATCAGAAAAGGAATCTTGTCCAAAGCAAACAGTGACTGTTTTTATATTTCCTACTTATTTATGCCAACTTCAAAACATATTATATCTATCTTATTAATTTTCCATATAAGCAGAAATTGAAAGAAAACAATGCAGCCTCCAACCATCTGAGAGATGTCTATGGTTTCGTTAAACTCGCAGTAAACTTGGAAAATATCCGAAAGCTCTATATTATGAATTTCTCATTTTCCAAAAATTGAAAGAAGTCTGGGCAGCCTTCAGCCATGTGAGAGGTGTCTGTGGTTTCATTAGATACCCAGGAACTTGCCAAAAATCTCAAAATATCTAATAACTAATTTCCAATGTGTGTGGAATTTGAAAGAAACCTATGCAGTCTCTGGCCATGAGAGATATCTTTGGTTTTGTGAGGTACCCAGAAACTGGGAAAAAACAACAACAAAAAAACAATGCAAGAGTTTTGAATTCACCTGAAACCTACAAATATTTGGTTGTGTTTTTCTGCCTATTCTCATAGTGCACATACAGACTGAATTCTTTTAGTCAGTGTCTCGTCACTATTTACTCTGAATTTTCATACTCAGTGTGTCATTACTATTTACAAAACAGCAGATGTCATGTGACAAGTCTCCAAGAAGGATTTGCTGCCTGCTATTACATGTTTGTTATTCACATATTGCATTATTGAACAGAAGTTTTTAATATTCTTGGTATATAAAGAAATTGTTCTGTATGTGTGTGGGAGTGCATGCATATGTGTATATATAACATGAACATCAAACCCATTCATACTTTTGTAATTCATATGAATGCTTGCTTCTTTACAGTTATGGTCACATAGTTGCATTTTGAAAAGAAAAAAAAAAGAGGATTTTTGTAGATTTGATGGAAAAATAGATACATAAATAAATAATTTGATAGTTTTGTTATCATTTTCTGAACATTCATGTTGCAGATGAATTGCTGAAATATAATTCTGCGGATCCACAAAATTTGTGTCCAGATGTAGATTGGTTGCTTTGTGACAATGCGACAGAGCTTGTGTCACGATCTACTATAGCGAAAGACTTGCAAGAGCTGCTAGAGTTTGCAGCGAGACGACGTTGTGATGTACCCCTCACACAGACTGCAAGTGAGTTCCCCCATCTTTTATTGAGGATTGTTGTACTCTGGGCTGGTGATTACATACCAGTGGTCGTCAAATCACTAATGGCCCATAAGAACATGTTGGGCTGCAGATAAAATCCTAAAGGATTTACACTTTTTTTATATTAATTATAAAACAAAAAAATATTTTTAGAACCTAGTATTTTAAGTATTGATATTGGAAACTAGTATTTTATTGAAACACTGTAAATTATTTTGTAATAATTAACCTAACTTTAGTCATTTGGTTTCAGTTCAAATTCCATTTAATATTTTTAAGAAAATAGAGTAGTAGTTTTGGTTTTACTATTGCATTTATAATTAATTTTATTAAATAGGTGCATTTCATAAAAGCCCTAGTTTTCTGATCATTAATTAAAAAATGTATTTATCTTTTTAAAATATTTGTTTTAGTGGTTCATAAGGTTTGAATGTTACTGATGCTCTAGAACAAGAAGAAAAGTTAAATGATTGACTGATTGATATCAAATAAAATTCTCAACGATCTAAAAAAAAATGAATAAAGTTGATAAATGTTTTCTGACATGACACTACAAAACATATAATAATAAATTACATTTTTTGTAGACATGTTTTGCAATTCCAGAAAATTGTAACTATGAATTCACAACATTACTTTATTGCCCAAGAAAATATTCTCTACAATTCATACTCTTCAAACTTAATGGCCAATTCATAAAACATGCTCAACATAGACTACTTTTTGTAACCATTGCACAAAATGAAGTTTAGAATATAATCTACTTAGAAGTGGAAATGCCTTCAATTATTATTGGAAATAGAAATATTAGTATACGGAATTATTATCAGTTTGTTAAAGTTCAATTCTTTGTATTGCGGTTATATTGTTTGCTGTATTATAGAGAAAATGCCAGGGGGTTGTTGAAGCAAATAATTCTTTCAAAAGAGGCTGACACAAGGAAAAGATTGGGAATCCCTGATTTAACCCTTTGCGCTCTGGATGCTATGTGCTGTCCGTCCCCCAAAACTCTTTATGAATTCTGTACGTTGGCTTTGAAGCACTGATGATGATGAAGCACTGATGATTGATGAAGTGGTTATCATTAATGTGTTTAATTAAAAACAAATATTCAGTTCATTGAATGTTTATTTATTTTCTAAGGATTTACATGTTTAAAATTTTAATTTTTCTGGATATGATCTTTCGAAGCTTTCTTCTGGTTGGAATGCTGGCTGCCTGGAACGTGTTTCACAGAAAAGTACAATTTCTTTCCTGCCTCCTTTCTTTTTTCTCTCTGAACACAAAGGACAGTCCTTGTGCTTATTTCTTGGAAATTTGTTCCTGGAAATTTATTTGCGTAATTTACTATTAAAGCGTTCTTCATCATTGGCAGCCCCGTTTCTGACTTCCCCTTCGCTCTTCACCACCAAGTCCCTGAAAAAACTTCTACGAAATGATTTGTATGAAAGAATATTGATATTGTTGGTGTGGCAATCCTTTTACAACTGATAACTGTTTACTACTGCAACTTCCAACAACCCAAAATATAATGGCAAATGACCAAAAAAGCTGTGTTCAAATGGACTCGACATCGGAGCAGAAAACAAAAATCTTGATTGTCAAGTTCCCCTTGACATAGCGCATAGAATTAATTGAATGACGTATTCTGAATATCATATTAGAGCAAACACTTATTTATAAAGAAATATTGGAGATAAAAATGAAAAAAATTGGACCAAATGTTTTTGAAAATGCACTATTTTTTGTTCTGTTATTGTTGGATTCCAAAACTTCAATAGAGATTATTTGAAACCTTCCCATCTATTACAAATCCATTTAACTATAAAATACATTTATAATGTTAATAGCAACTATGAGTAAGACAAAAAAATCATGTATGTATAATTTTTGAAAATTCATATTTTAATGCAAAATGTTCTAGATCCTATTATTCAGTAGTATCATTTAGTTTTAAGACTTAAAAGAAAAAAATTGCATTTTTTGAAAAAATTGTCACATTTTTACTCAGTTTCATGAAAAATAGTGTTATTTTAAAAACAATAGTTTGTGAAATTGCTCTATTCAAGAATGTATTGGATTAAGAAATATTTATGTAGTGTTGATTTTGTCGATGTAGGACAGGCTGTCTTTCAAATTCTGTGCAAAGTTCCCCAAAATTATATGTCTGTCAAAGTTGTTTAGTTAATTTTTTATGGCATTGTGTAATTTTCTCTCTGCTATGTATACAAGAAAGGGAAAACTGCTGTTTTATGTGGTCAGTGCACAATTACTTCAGTTGATAGATTTCAAGCTGCGGTGTCAAAATATTTTGTTATTTCTACTGTATTAGACTATAGGGAATATTTTGTGTTTGTTGCTAGGTTAGGTTTTTTGGTAACTTTTCCAATTGTAAACTGTGATTCCAATATGATTCTGTCTTTACAGATATGGCATCTCAAGTAAACATCAATTCTCTTTGGCCTCGAAGAAAGAGAAAAAATGCTGCTGCAGAGCTTGTTAACAGAAAAGTAAGTTGTATGACAATTTTTTTTAAATACCATTTTGGAATTATTTCATATCCTTTATTAAGCATTTAAAGAATTCTAAATGCATTCTTAACAAAGGATAAAAAAAGGCATACGGCAGGTTTTTCACATTTTTAGCTATTGGTATTACAATGTTGTAGAAAATAAGAGAAAAAAAGAGCAGAAAGTCAAATGATGATAAATGAGGTATCACATCGTAGCACAATCCATCATACTGAATTGTAAAATGACTGTCTAATTTTGTTCAGAGTGAATGTATTTTGTTTATTGTGATATAAGGCATGTTAAAATCTGTTTGCGTTCTAACCCTCTGCCTCCCTGTCAGCTTAAGTGAGTATTTCTTTCAGGAATGTCGGATAATTATGAAGCAGTAGCATGAAATGGTTGTGTTAAAATGTAGGCAACCCACAACATTTGTAAATATCTCGAATCTCAAATTATTCATTAAATTAGAAAAAAATGAATCTTAACCTAACTGTATTTCTGAAGCAAAATGAAGTAATTCGACTTTAACCGGTCATAATTGCTCTAGAATTGGAATGTGAAATTGAAATATATAAGTTTACACAATCCACAATTACACGTGTTCTTCTTTGTATTTGTTTAGCTACCTAAAACTTGTTTAAAACTAGTTTTCAGGTTATATTTATTTCCTAATTACTATAATTATTCTTCCTACTTATCTCATATAAATAATTAAATTCATAAAAAAATATTGAAGATACTGTTTCAATCTGGATCTACCTCATTCACCATAGCAGTGATTAAATTTAAAACATAGCATGAAGGTTAAAAATATAGGAAAAATCTATGCCAGCCTTTGTTGAGACGTTTCTGTATTTTACTCTTGATTGAAGAAATAGGGGTGATGGTGATTGGCTGCATTCAACACTTTCATGCTTCTTCCTATTTTCTTAGATTACTTTCAGTTCCTTGTGAATATTCTTTCTGAATATTCTCCAATTCTTTTAAGAGCATTAACTATTTGTGTATTATCTCATTGCAGGCTAAACAGAAAAGACTTACAACTCTGTGGACCCAAGACAATGCTATTGTTTCTGACAATTGTGAAGTTTTTGTTGATAACCCTATTCTCGAAACAATTCAAACCACAGAACATACTGAGGAAAATATGGTTGACATATTACAAGAGAGTTTCATTATGTCTGAGCATATCCTTTCAAAAATGAAGGAGTTGGAGGAGGGGATAATCTCCTGTTGCAGAATTTCAAGAATGTTTAAAAATTCTGGACTATCTGACTTCCTAGTTGGCTTCGAAAAGGGAGACAGCAAAGCAGTTCGGGAAGATGTGACTTTGGCAGATTCAGGATATTTTGATGATTTGCTAAATCCTGATGTTTGGGAAAACTATAACAGTGGAAGAAAACAAGAGGTAGTAAAGAAGTCTGAAAGTTTTGCAGATTTTGACGAGTTACTGGATCCTGACATCTGGGAAAACTCGAGTGAAGAGAGTAAGCAAGATAAAAGTCCTAAAGTTACTCAAGGGCAGAGAAGAAAAGTTAGGAATTATTTAAATGATGACCATTATTTCTCCAGTGATCTAAAAGAAAAGGGCGAGGAACCAGGCTTGCCTGTAAGTGACAAAGATGAACAAGACCATTATTTCTCCAGTGATCTAAAAGAAATGGGCAGGGAACCAGGTTTGCCCCTAAGCTACGAAGATGAAGAAGTCCGTTATTTCTCGAGTGATCTAAAAGATTTGGTCAGGGAACGAAGTTTGCCCTTAAGCTACGAAGATAAACATGAGCGTAATCTTGGTACTGACATGAATATTCCAATAAACAGTGAATCTACAGTAGCTGATCATAAAGATATTGAACCAAATTTTGACATAGGCATTTCACAACTTCTGAATTTGAGCCCTGATTTATCTCTGGATATCACAGATGTTCAAGATGATACTGATTGTGTATCTCCTAGTATTTTACGGAATGGATCACAAAAAAAATTCATCAAGCAAAATCATGTGTCAAATATGATTCCTTTGGAAGAAGATGGTTGCAATAAAATTGTGTCTGAAAAGGAAGTAAAAAGCGATAATGTTGCAGAAGAGTGGAAGGAGGATCAAGGGGATTTATCAAATTTTGTTGATGAAGCTATTTTGAAGTGGTTGGGATCTTCGGAAGAAGATTTTGAAATGTCTGCATCATTAGATAAGTCAGAAAAGGATATAACAAATATTTCCAGAGCCCAGCTGTCTCCTATTATTTCTTCTCAAAGAAAAAAGCCTTTGCTTAGTGTTATAAGTTCTTCAACTCCCAAACCTGAGAAAATTCAATTGGATATCAAAAAGAATGACAAGAAAGACTCAAAACGGAAGAAGAACAATAAAAATGTGAGTATTTGTTTACTTTTCATATATTGGCAGCAGTAATTCTGTTCATGATGTAATATGTATTAATTATATTTGTGAATTTATAAATATCAGTTCATAACATTTTTTGTTTTTGTTGCTGTTTTTTTTCTTTCCTGTACCGAACGAGCTTAAAAAATATGGAATGGCACATATACATAAGTTATCGTTTTATCTTGCAAAGTAGTATAGAGCATTCAGTTTGTCAATTAAAATGTAGTCAGAGAAAGGCTCTAATTGGTATGATCATAATTCTCTATAATCAGGCTTCTTAATAGCAACATAATTTTCCAGCAATCAAGCTGAATTTTATTTTTATGAATTGAACTTCTCACTGTAAAATAAGATAATATAAAGATGTTATTGTTACATGCTTATCCCAGAGTTTTGTTTGCGCCTAAGGAGATGAAATGTCAGTAAAACTTGTTTCTAATGAATCCTCAATCTTGTAATTAAAATACAAAGTAAGGTGTACATTATAAGTAGCTCAATAGATATTTTGGCTTTGCAAGTTCCTAACTTAAGTGGCTATAGAACTTTTCTGGGAAATTGTTGGATGCAACTCTGCAAGAAAATGTCCAAGTATTGTGGAAGTACAGCGTCATGAGGCACAAGTCCGCAAATGATCATAGATCAATGCTATTTCATTAAGACTTCTTTTCACTCTGTGTTTTATTAGGAGAAAATTATATTGCATTTGATGTACATTTTAATGTTGGAATAAAGACACTGCATTAATTGTCTTTCTCTCTTTCGATTCAGAGCACTATCAAGGTGATTTCGGATTTTTATTTAGAACAGATTTCAACTTCACAACTATTTTTTTTTGTCCAAGATCACTCATGTTTATTATCCTCAGTTTTAATTCTATCAAACAGTCATTCTTATGAATTTACAAGACAAGTAGGCACGTTTAGGCTCGATTCTTGAAATAGGCATTTGTAGTTGCTAAAGATTTTATTACTTAATATGTTTGTAATGAAATGGGTTCGTAATTCAAGGGATGTTTTACAAGAACCAAACTAGTCCAGATTCAAAATTTTTCAAGGCCCAAAAAATTCATATCGTAAATGTGCAGAGTGATAAATTGATGATTTTTCCCACCTAACATCTTTCAAGGTGTCTGGCATTTGCCAGAAAGAAATGTCTCAGCAGATAGTGCCAGTTGTAGAGAAAAACTTAGTGAATATGGAATTTTGTAAAGTCTGCGACAAAGATCTAAAATAGGTGTTTGTATGAAAATGTGATGTCTAATGAAACAAATGTGAATTAAAAACTATTTAAATGTTAATATGTTTATTTATTTTTTTTCTTAAGAATCTCTTAACAAGTTTTGCCATAGCATCATTTCATCATGGTGTAGAAAAAAAAAATTTAAAACAAATTCCCCCTCAGCTATAAATTTGTGATCAATTTCCATGTTACATAAATAGCTCTTAGACATACACAAATTTAAATAAAAATATAAACGTTACAAAGACGTGGCATGCGTTTTTGAATTGCAGTTTTATAAATACATCGTTTTGTCTGTCTGTCTGTCTGCATGCAGAGATTAGACTTCCCTGGAGCTGGTGGATTGTTCATTGAGGATGAAGCTGAAGAATCCAGAGAGGACCGTCGCGACTCTTCAGATGGTGAGAATACGAGTGGATTGGATGAACTGGATGACAGTTTTGTGGATGACGAGGAGAGAACTGTTAATGATTCGGTGGACATCCAGGCTCACTATTTGCGTTCAGTGAGGTAATTTGCTTTTTCTACTCCCATTGAATAATTATGCCATTTGACAGGTTCTTGACCAATCGCAGACAACTTAACAAACAAAGTATTGACACTTAATTAATCATTGAGAATTGTTCTAGTAAAATTTCGTTTTGATTGTGTATGTTAAAATTGAATTTAATAATATATTGTCTCTTAGTTTTAATTTCTTTTATTAGTAATTTTTGACATGGAATATTATTTAAAATAAATTGGATCATAATTTCACTTTGATACTATTTGACTAGAGCAATGGTAAACCAAAGCCACCTGCTTGTCAACTGACACGAAATAATTCAGTGTATATAAGTTACCATACGTTGTAATAAAAGTACTGTATGAAACTCAATGTAATGGGTATTAATACAATGTATAAACATTAATACCCTTACGTGTATTAATAGGATAATAATCATGTAAAGGAAGGTCCCCGAGCTGTCTTGCGCTAATAGGAATTAAAATAATAATCATTATCATCGTCATCATCATAATAGTCATTAGATAATAATAAACATATTAATAATAACCATAATAATAATCAGAATCAGAATTTTCATATTGTACTATTATTACACTTTGACAAGGGAATGGTCAGAAGCAACATGTTGAGCAGATCTTGAAGTTTTTTAACCTGGATGTACATGTGAAGGGACATGTACATGAAACATTTCAGCTGCTGATACGCACTAGAAGTATTCTTTAAAAAGTCTCGAAAATGTACCTAAAAAAGAAAGGTCTGTAGGGTAGTAAATATTCTGAATATTCTAGTGAAGAGTGCCTCATTAACCAGTAGGAGTACACCAACAAAAAACTTTCTTTCGCAGTGACAATAAATGTGATTTCATTGCTACGTAAATGTGATTTCATTGCTATGAAAATTAGTTAAATTTCACCACACTGTTCATCCAGGTTTAGCTAATCGATGTAGGTGTTAAGTAATTGGTGATTTTATCATGTGAAAAATTTTCATTTTTGTTGCTGATGCGGAATGGAAATTTCTGTTGGTGAAATCAAACAGTTCTATTTTACCTTGCTTTTTGAGTAGATATATTTAACATTTATTGATAATAAGGCTGTTTCGTTTGATTAGCAAAGCAAATATTCATGTGTGTCATTTCGTGTAAAATTAAATTCACGATTTCTTGTACACTGGTGGGTTTTATAAGCCAGCAAATAAGATAGTTGAATTGGTTGATAAAATCTACAGAAGTCAGGAACATTTTTGAGAAAATTATAAAACTAGATTTCCTTGTTCAACATTATGTTTTGACAGTTTTTATTTGTTAAGCAATTACTGTTAATTTTGTTTTTGTACTCATGAAAATTATAGAGCTGACAAATTATGTATTGAGTACCAAAAGTCTTTGTTATTTAATATTTTCTTCATTTCTTTTAGAATTCTCTGTTTTTCTTTAATTGGAAAATCAAAATAAGTCAGGGAAATAGGGAAATGTGTGTGGCAACCCTACAAAATGTGAATGGACGAATAAGTGCAAAATGTATTATTAAAATAATATAAAATAAATAATGTTATAAAAAAAAATTAAAATCAGAGGTGACGTGTGTATTAAAATTAAGCTTTTTTAATATTGATTTTCTAAAAATTACGATTTCAACAATAGTTTTCTTCTTTTGATTATGAATAGACATATGGATTATATTTTGAGATTAATTGAGATAAAACTTTTTGAAAATTGTTTTGTAATGAAGTGAGATTTGAAGATGTCTGAAAAGCAATTCAGTGTATCAACCAGGCTAAATATTTTGTTAATTATTCTGTTTTAAATGTTATTCATTAGGGTTTTCTTACTTTTGAATTTTGCTACAAGTTTAATTACATTTCTTCTACTTTATTTCGTTCTCCTTGAAGCAGTGAAATTTCTATTGCAGGAGTCCAGTGAAGGCACATGGACAGTTCAAAATAAAAGAAGTTCAGAATTTTCAAGGAAATGTATATTCCCAAGCTCTCACTGAAGAAGAATTAAAGGAATCTTACGAAGAGGTAAGAAGTGTTGGATTTTTCTTGATGCCCAGGATTACTGATGGCATTTGAAGAAATTGTTGTTGTTGGAGGGTAATCTTTTAAGTCTTCAAATTTTTGAGAAACCAGTGCGGAAAGAAGAGGATAGCAGAAAAGGAAGGAAAATGAGAAGAAAAATGAAACTAGATAATTTTAGAATCAGCTGTAAGCATCTGGCACAAATGATTGTGAAGAAAGTGTTGCAAAATACTCTGAATTAATATATATTTATTAATTTGTTTTGATTAAGAGAGATTTAATGCTCCATAATAAAGTAAAATATTTAATTTTTTATGTTTAGCTTCCCATATTACTTTTGAAGGTACAGAGTTAAATAAATTACTTACAATGGTCAGAAACAATTTGTTAAATAACATTGTAATAAATAGACATTGGTTAGTTATAATTATAGTAATAATAAGACATTAGTTAGTATAAATGCACAAATTATGAAATTTCATGCTTCCCCCCCCCCTCTCCCCCTCCCAATCTTTATTTCCTTTCATTTTTGACATTAATGCCTTTTATCCATGCTCATATTTTTAAATGTGTTTTATTCTAAAATTGTTTGTAAATCTCCGTGTAGTCTTAGTTTAAATTCTATGTTTAAATCATTTTCAGTGTAATAAATAGCATTAGCTATCTGCTGATAGTGAACCTCTATTTTCTTGTCTAGGCTCAATATGTCATGTGAATTTACATTACACATTATCTATCTTTGGAGCTAAATACTTCCTTTATGGCATCAGAAAGTACTTCTTTACTCAAATAAAAAGTCGTTAAGGGGTGAGTCTTGGGTGCGTGTTGATGAACTACTGGGTGTGTATCTTCCGCTCCTCAGAAAGTATGAAATTATTCACTGCAATACTAAGTATAAAGCTTAAAGAAAAATCATATTATTCATTTGTCTTGCCCAACATAGTTATAATTTCATTAATATTCTCTCATGTTACATAGTTTTAAATACAAATGTAATAGAAAATATATCCAGTTGCATTGAAACATTAGTCTCTTTCCACATATGCACGCACACATGCTCTAAAACACACACACATACACATGTATGGGTGCTCTTATATGCACAAGCACATGCTAACACACTCGTACACTGAGTTTGTGTTTTTTAGTGCCATTTTAGGTACTTAAAATGCAAGTTTTTAGTGCCTTTACAACATATTACATAACTACTAATAAAGAAAACAAAAGAAATAGTGTATCATATTATTCATGTAACTAATTTCTTTTATATTATCATTAATAATTAGAATAAGCAAATAGTACCCAACTGTTATTTGTGCATTAGTAGAGGGGTTTGATTGAATTAATGTGATTTAGGCCAAGAGTAAATATATCATCTACTTTTATATTTCATTGTTTTTAGGATTCTTTTTGTGTCAGCACAAACAGTGAAGAATCAGACGGCTATGAAGAAGACACTTTGGACATCATTGAAGCTGTTCTGAAAAAGAAAACTAAAAGGAAAACCGCTGAACCCAAAAAACAAAAGGGGAGAAAAAGAATTCGGGTTGAGTCTTCTTCAAGCAATGAGGACATGGATGAATTAAGAAATATTCCTCCCACTCAAATTTTTTCAGGCTCACCGAACAATGGTGACGTTCTTCAGGACGAAGGTAATACACATATTTTAAACCATGTTCACAACTGTGTAACAATATTTTTAGTACTTATGTTAAAGGAAGTGTAATTAATTTTGCAGAGAAAGAAATTGCTAGTTCCAGTCCTGATATCAAAAAGAGTTCCAACAAAAGAAAATTTGTTTCTGAGAGTGAACTAAAAAGTAGTGATCCAAAAACAAAACACTGGAATGACGATGACTGTCTTGTAATGGATGATTGTTTCGTTCGTCCAAATGAATTTGTTGCAAAGAGGTTACCATGCGTGGATAAACAAGCAAAACAGTTGAATAAATTTATAGGAGCAAAAGCAGCAAAAAGTTCAATCTGTGATTCTGAATTTGGTACTATTGTGAAAACTTCTGAGCCAATTGGAGTGCGAAAGCAGTTAAAATTCTCAGGAAACAATGCTGATAAGAAAACTCTGTTGACGGACTTCTTCTTGCACAAGGCGAATGACAAAAGAGAAAGTCATGCAACAGCTAAAAAGCAAGTCAAATTTGGCGTGGCTAGCCATTTGGAAGGTAAAAATTGGATTGTATTTAAAATTCATGCCAAAAATTAAAGCGTAGAGTATATATAATGTGGTTGCGGTTCTGGTATAGAACTTGGATGTGAAAATTATTTTTCTCTCTTTGAAGTAGTAAAATACCTTTTAAAATATTCGATTTGTCTCCAAATTTATCACAAACACTGCATATTTGTTTATACTTTATACTATTCATTTAATGAAAATATTAAATTATTATCTTGTTTACTTGTGTCTGCATTTTTTCATAGCAGTATAAAATTCCGTTGCTCTGTGATTGGGCACAATATACGAGGTCTGTTATAAAAGTATCTGACCTAATTTTTATTATTTTTGAAAACCTGATGGATTTGTGTTAATTATGCTTACACGAGCTGACATTGAACTTTCTTGGCAGGTTTTTAATTTTTTTTCCTATGTCTCTGTAGTGTCTGGCAAGCAGCATTTGAGTGACGTAGTGTGTAACACTTTCGTTGTTTTTTCATTGCATGGCGCAGCAAAAGCAACTTTGTGTTGAAGTCTCGCAGGACCTCCTGGATTCCTGAAATAGTGACCCAGACTTCATGAAGTCGGTTCTTGAAATCTGGGTCACTGTTTTTTGTGGAGACCAGGATGTACTGTGATTTCAACACAAAGTTGGTTTTGCTCCGGACCTAAGGATTACATTTTGTCCTTAAATAAAGACTTCATCTTAAATATAAACAAAAACTTTGAACAAAAACATTATTTAAAGTTGTAAAATTCATTGAAGAAGTAGGCATTTTCATACAAACTTTCGAGTATTTAAAAAAAAAAATTGTCATTTTACTTGTATGTTTAAGACCTTTTATAGGTCATCACAATTTGATCCCTGGTGATCATGAACAGCTTTTCTAATTTGTTGGCAAAGAGCACGATTTTTATTTTCAATCCGTCTCTAACTTGTTTCGTCAAAAATTGACATGTGACTTCTCTAAAATGATAGATTCAATTGAAGGAATAGAAAAAGAATTAATATTCTTAAGTAAAATGACTAGTTGATTCTTTGTGAAATTTAATCTCTGTGCGTAGCATTATTAGAATGTTTACACAAAATACTAGGTGTATAATGCTGTAACATACAGTTCATGGACTGGCTGTTTGATTGTAGAATCTAATGTGTCTTTTCAGTTTTAAAATGATTTTCAAAATTCTGAATATTCGAACGGGTCTAGCTAGTTATTTATTAATAACGAGATTTGATTTTTTTAAACTGTTGCTTTTATTAAAGTCGATCGAAATATATTTTGTGAATAAACTACAATTCTGTTAATCTGAAGTCTGAATCTAATTGAGTTAATCTGAATTAGGTCCCAATAAGTGAAGAACATCTCTAAATTTTAGTTATTTGTTCTGGATTTGTTTGGTTACTAAAAAGGGCTCTCTTGTGGTTAATTAATACGTACACCTTTTCCTGTGCAGGAATGGAAGAAAACAGAAGTGCTTCTGGAAACCACTTAGAAACTCTTGACATGGCCAGACAGGTAGTGTATTAAAATTGTATTGTGCAAAGAGACTAATAATTGTTTCATTTTCAATTGTGCAAATCTGCAGAATCACTTTTACTGCTTTTCTGTTCTTTTAATGGAATTACAGATAAAAGTTTTGAGGATCTGTCAAATAAATGAGGATCAAGTGTTTAGCCTTTATTTCTGCTGCGATTTAAAAAAAATTGGTTTTAAGGTCTTATTCAAACGCTTAAATACATTTTTTAATTGAAATAATGAGCAAAACATGAAAAAATATAGAATATACGTATTTAGTTCTTGGCGTCCTGCAATGGTAACTTGTGAACTCCATCTGCAGAAGCAGTAAAACCTGTATTTCAACAGTAATGCTCATACTAAATAATTAAAGGAGAAAATCATTAAAAGTTTTCTTTTTTGCAGACCCCTAAAAATATTTTCTTTTCCCCCCTCCCCACCTCTGACAGCCAGTGGACCTTATTGTAGTTCTCTAATGGCATTTTTATTGAATGCTACCACAGATTGTATATATTGAGAACGGTTTTATAAATAATCGGAGGCTTATAATTGCCAAGCATTTATTTTCCTTAATAGATTTTTTGATGTTGAATGGTGAAAGTTTGATGGTAACACTTACGACTGACGTCAGTGACTGCATGGCTTTATTTTCAATGAATTCTTCGATTTATTATTCATGCCCTTTTAGGATGCATCCTGTGGTCAAGGAAAGTTGGTGGTAATCACAGCATCAAGGCAGGTAGTGTCTGCACCCGAGATTATTACTTCCTTGAAGGCACGTCACAATATAGTTGTTCACGTCCATTCCGTCCAAACAGCACACTATGTTGTGAGCCCATATGTGGGCGTTGTCCGAGTAACAGCGAAAGGTGAGTTTTCTACTTATTAGTAAATTATTTTTATTTTTAATTAACTCCCCATTGCTTGTGTAGTTTCATTAGGCATAGACTCGTGTTGAATTTTATGAAACAAACCATCAGTGTTGTATTTTGTTTCATGAATCAAATTTGCATATATTAATATTCGTTGTTACTTTCCCATATATGGAATAATATACATAGTATAGGGAAAGTATGTGATGCTGCGGGAAAAATCATTTTCAAGATTTCAATGGAAATACACGTTTTGGGGTCCCTTGACACTGATAAAAGTGATACTAAAAATGATACTGAGTCTCCTGATACCAAAAAATTTTTTCAAAACTGTCCGTCTGGTGTATGTGATAAAATAAGCGCCTAAACCATGCAAAGGACTTTTTCCAAATTGAAGAAACCTCTGTCCATATTTCCTGAGTAAAATCCCTGCAATTTTGAAAATCATTCATTAGTTTTTGGGGATACATAACATTAAATTTTCTCAAAATTTTCTCCAAATATTTTCTTTAAATTTCTTGTAAGAATACAGTAAAATGTTCATATAAGTGTGGCATAGATCCAATTTTCACGGTTAACTCTGAATTTTTCAAAAAATTCAAGTTTAAATTTTTTTCAGGGTCTCCCTACAACAACAAAATTAAAGATAGATATTCTTTCTTCAAATAAAATTTGTTATTCATAATTTCTTTCATTAAGATCATGTACTTTTTTTGAACCTCTCAAAAGCTGCTCCAATTATTTTCTTTTGGTAGGGATTGTGCAAAATGCACTCTATAAGATGACATAAACGCCCTATTGCGCTATTCTTTTGTTTTATTCAAAAATTACAAAAATGTAATTTTTTTCCTTGTCTCTCAGATCGATAATATTTACTTTACCAGCAATTTGCTCATAGTATTATATTTATGACAACATGTGCTTTAAATAAGGCCACATAAAGCTTCTTGAAAACCTAACTGTTTTCAGTCAAAATTAGCTAAAAGTTTCGCAATTTCTAAAACATTTAAATGCCAGTTTCTATAAAACGGCCTGAATATTTTCTTAAAACATTTCAAACGGATAGTTCTAATTGCACTCTTTCATATGACGTAAAGTTCATTTCGATTTTGTTTTTTTTAATTACATGAATGTTTTTGTTTTTTTTAAATATATCTCACACTGGTAATGCGCTGATTTCCAGCAATTTGTAAACACTATTGTATTTGTGGGTTAATGTGCTTCAAATTACTTCTAATGAAGTTTTTTTGAAAACTCAAAATTTTTCTGAGAATAGTGTTTCAAATTTCGAAAATATTGTAGTGCTTAAGCGCCATTATCTTAATGCTTTAAATTTTTCAAAGAAAATTTCCAATTAGCACTTGGTTTTACTGTTCTTTTATATACTTAAAATAATATTTCCATTATATTATTAGTAAACCAAAAAATTAAGAAAATTTCAAAACATTTATTTGGCAGTGATGTATGGCAGCAGGCAAGAGTATGTGGCAAGATCGAATAGCTAGCCGAGACCAAAGGAAATAGAAAACAATTAAGGGAAAGTCTGTGCCATTCTGTAGCACCACTAGTTTATTATTGTGTTCTATTACATTTATGAATGTTACATACTTTTCTTTGTCTAAAATTATTGCAAATCTTTTCATGATTCCAAAAGCACTGGCAACAAGTTGCATCCAGCTGGCAAATCACTGACTCATAATCCAAGCCTTTCACTTCAACCACCACAAATTGCCAGTCGTAAACCCCGGTCATTGTCCTGAAGGGCTAAATAGATTCTCTGCAAAAAATTGTTAGTATTGAACATAATATATCGTGTGGGAGAAACAACCTAATAATCAATTTCTCATTGTACTGATTCATTTTGCAACACTAGAAAGAATAAGTTATAATTGAATTAACATTTCGTTTCCCCCCAATTTGTTTTTCTTAAATCTTTGGTTGAGAATTTTGCATTCTAATATATTGCAAAAACGTAATTGAGTAACCTCACAGTGAGTGTTCGTGAAAAGATCATCCAAGTGAAAAGTTGCTTTGTAGATATTTTAAAATATGTTTATGTATTGGTTTGTTGGAAGAATTTATTTATTTGCTTTTCCAGATATTGCTGGTAACAAAACTACACCATTATTGGATGTGGCTAAAAATTTAACATCTCTTTTTCAACAAGCCTATTTTATAATAGAACTCAGCCCAAGTGAAAATACCCAGAAGGGGTTTCTTGATCTTAGCGTTCGCCTTCGAAATATAGGAATTCGAATTTTGTATTCAGACAGGAAAGGTAAGTACACTAGAACGTTGATAATTCGGGTTTACTGGGACGGATGCCTTCCAGATTATAGTGTTGTTCTTATTTTCCCAAGGAACTAATAAAAGAGCCTGTAGATGTTTCATACCTTAAGAGAAAAATAAACTTGTTAAAATCCTTCACATTACTCTCTGATGCTTAAATTTTGAATAAAAATGTATTTAATTAGATACATTAAGTCATTGTTTCAGAGAAAATATAAGTCTGCACTCCATGGTTTCTGGGAAATTTCTCTTGGGTCCATTGTACATTCAAGTTATGTTGTTGTCAGTAGTAGCTTTTATTTAAACTTTAAAAAATATCACAAAATTTAAATTACTTAATTTTTAGCTTTTGTGTCATTAGTATTATAATTAATTGCAACCAGGAGCTATATTAAAAATATTAAGTAATTTCAATGATTTTAAGTGGATCTATGACTCTTTTTCAACTTCTTCAATATTGTACATAAACCAAATTTTTGCTGTGCATGCATTAATGTAATATGATGCATTTTGTGAGGTTTGAACATATATTGTTTACATTTTGGTTTGAACGTGCATTTTTTTGTTTCATGCTTATACATTGTTATTAATATTTTTGTTAAATTTTGTAAATTTCATTCCAAAAAGCTCCTTGGCTACTCCTTTACTTTATTTTAAGAACCTTTTTCACTCCATTCCATCATATATTTAAACAATTTGGCCTGTAGCAGGGGTTTTCAAATCGTGGCCATGTGGTAGGTGCGTCGCAGTAATTATTAAAAATAATCTTTAGATTTGATTTACTTCAATACTCTCTCTCCCCTCTCTCCTCTTCTCTCTGTATTACTAATTAATAATGAATTAATTGAACGTGGAGAGTCCTTCACCTGTAAGCTTCTGTGGCTCCATTGGCACGATGTACACCCCTAGCGCCCATCGCGTCCAGGGATACTTAATCATTCTACCCACGCAGATCAAGAGTTCCCTTGCCCATGTGACCTGTGCACATGTAAGCTTCCGCGGCTCGAGTCCATAAATTCTTGGCTATTCAGGAGATGCCTCTCAGCCAACGATGCTGCGTCTCCTGGATAGCCAAGAATTCATGCGAGTTGTGTCCAACCTGTGTGTGGTTGAGATTGGAATTAAACATCAAAAAAGAATTGCAGTTCGAAGTTTTAATTATTGAATCCAGATTTGAATAATTGTTGATGAAGAAGCAAGCTCATCCTTCCTATTAATTTTTAGAAGAATTTTGTCACAAAATTAAAAGTTTAATAATGTGTGTTATTTGTTAATTTAATACCAATTTTGAATGGGTAAATAAAATAGCTTTTTATATCATGTACTCATTTTTGTGTAATCTATAGTAGACCAATGTTTGTTACGTGGAGAGCTGCCGAAAGTTTTGTTTAGGACAAGGGAACTGGGGATGAAAAAGGTTTGAAAACCCCTCGCCTATAAAATTTTGCTTTTGGTGTCTTAGTAATATAAGAATTGTTTTTGGGGAAGAAAAATAAAAAAAATAAAAAAAATAAATTAGAATTTCAAATGCGTTTAGGAGGAAATTTTATTGGCATTTAGAAACTTTTAAAACATTTTACTGAATTTCCTAGCCAGCTTTTTTCGATATTCATGAAAAAACTGAAAGAGTGCCCGTATATATTCTGTATTAAGGAACGAGAAAGGAAGAATGGCAATTTTTAACAAAATCTTATGTAGATTGTTTTCTCATGATTTGAAGGTTTAGTGTACAAAATTTCACTAAGATCAGAATAGCACTAGATTTATGTCTAACAAACAAACATTCTTGTATGATAGAAAATAATGGTTTGAAAAAAGTAGTCATAAATATGCCCAAGTAAACCCCCATCGAAGTTGTTTATTCATTTCCAAGATAAACTCAGTCGAACAAACAAAAATGGTAAAAATAGTTGAATGGGTGTTCTTATTATGTAAATAATTATATGAATTCTTAAAAAAAGCAATTGGAATCACGGACTCTCTTCCATTTTATTAACATAGATTTTTTGTACATAATCTGTGAGTTTTGTCCTCCCATTGCAGTTTTTTATTCTTTCTCGTTTCAGAAATTTAGCATAATTTTTACAATTTGAAAGGTAGTAAGTGGAACATTCTTACATGAAATTAATTTTATTGCAAAAGTGTGTGTTCAAGCTGTAAGAAAAAATGCTGTGGAAAATTCATTTGCTCTTATTTTTATGTTGGAATCTGAAATTATTGTAAGGGTTGCAAGTAACAACTAAGTTTAATGTGAGAATTTTTTTCTTTTTTATAGCTTCCACAGCAGATATGCTGGCTAATTTATGTTGCCGTGAATTTTCTTGTGGTCATAGCATCAATTTACCAAAATCTATTAAAGACAGTACAGCAGTAAGTGTGATTTTTTTTTCCTTCATTTTTTCCACTTAGTGGATGATGAGTACATTATAACCCCATGATGAAAGTTTTGACCGATGTGCATAAAGCAAATGTCTTTAGATTCTGATGTCATGAAATATATTATTGAACAAATATTTTGATGAGAACAGTTAAATATTCACTATTATTTTCTTTGCCCAAAGTGTGACTTAAATATTTTTTAATATTTTTGATTCTATGAGTGTTAAATGTGCTTTAATTGTGCATTCTACTGTTCGTTAAATGTGCATTCTACTGTGATGTAACAGAAAATCGTTTTTTGTATTCGTAATTTTTTGATTTTCAGAAAATAAGGTATTTTTTTATTAAAATTTAAGTGCACATCTTAACACCATTTCATAGGCACTATGAAAAATCTCAGGCTATCAAGCTATCAGGTCTGGGATTTTTACCCATTAAGAAAGAAAATGTATTACTTATGAGAACTCTAATGGCCTGTTAAGAATTTTGTGATTCATGAGCCCAATGCTGCTTGTAACATCAAAAGAGCACTTCCTCCATTGCAGGTCGTCTCCTTTTTTGAAGGCCTTCCAGGAGTAAACATTGCTATGGCATTTGACCTCGTCTGTCGTTTTAAAACCATAGCGGATTTCATTAACAGGTACTTTTGAATTGGTATATTCCATCTCTTGAATCTAAGATTCTTAGTTCATGTTACCTTATATAGAATTAAAATTGTGGGTTTACATTCTAAAATACATTTTTTTTAAAATTTCATGGAAGGAACTCTAAAATTCTCACGTAATGGGAATTGGTTGGTAAATAGTAGTAGTGGAATGGAAAAAACAAATAGTGCAGCATTATTTTTTGCTCAGTTTCTATTCGTTGAGTTTTTTAAATTGTATTTTATCATTGCGAAATCAGGGACCTGACAAATTAATTTCAGGTTTGCTTTAATATTTTCTTTAGTTAGTGTGAAATATTCTACAAATTTTATCAGTGAAATATTTAAAAAAATCTGGAGGACTGGGCAAGGTCAGGGAAATTTGTTTCAAGAAAAGAGTGCCCACCCTCGTATATTTGTGAACCATTTGAATGTTATGCCTGTTGGAAACTCCTTTTGGATAAATGACCCCTGTAATAAAACAGCAAACAAAAGAAAGCAAAAGGCAATAAAAAATTACATAATTTAATGAAGATACCAATTTGAATTTACATATAAAACCTTCTCCTAATTTTTATTGAGAGTCTTTTTTTTTTCTGTTTTTCTTCTCCTTACCTTTCATTTTATTTTATGATCATGTTTTTCTGTTAATGTGCCTGTTCTTGTGTTTCCAGATGCAAGTCTGTACCTGACATTCGACAGATATTAGGAATAAATCGAGAAAGAGCACGTAAAATATATTTCTTGCTGCGTGATGTATTGTGATATTTGTATATAATGAGATTGTGTATTGAATTCAGAATTCTAATTTTTATTCTTGTATTATAAATTAAATCAATGATATTTTTTGAAAATTATTTGTACAGATTGAGTTTTGATACTATTTATTTGTAAAAATAAATATATTTATTTATTTAAATATCATTTATGAATTTAGTTATTTCATCCTCTTTTCTGGAATGGTATACCATGTGTCACTATCAACATTGAGACCAGGTTAAAACTAATAATTGGACTGTGAATCCTTAGGCTCCAAAGAATGTAATAGAAATAGTAAAATATACAATTACTTTTGGTGTATAAAATAAGATTTTAGAACCTGTAAGTCAGTGCCCTACTGTAAGTTAGAATTTCACTAGAAAACATAAAACATTACAATGGGGGACACGATATTAAGACTTGCAGCATTTTAATTTCTAAAATTGAAACGAGATTTAATTTTAGTGTTGTAACTCAATTAATTTTGTAAAACTAATAATGCTTTATTCAGATGGTTAGAATGAGCAATCTCAGGGCTTCAGCAGGTTTAAAGCCACTTAAAGAGGTAGAATTTTTGAGAGTAGAAAATTCTTAACCACTTACCATAAAACCTCAAATGTCTCGAGTTGCTTCACTTCCGTAACTTGACAAGGCGTAGTTAAACAATTCGGCCACCGACGCCGTCATTCACGTAGACATGAATACATTCAAGCAATTACTGAACCACTCACGGAATTAACTGACGTCGGATTGAGTTATTTTTGCCGGATCTCGTCAATTTTGGGCCCGGGGCAATGCTTAATCGATGCCTCCCCATCCCGAAAAAATTAAAAATGTGAAAGTTATCTCAAGAAACTGTGAGTTTTTTTTTATTTCAACAAATAACAAAAATTACGTTTAAGATACAAAAAAAATTGGGTTAGTTACACCATTTATAATTCAAGAACGGGTAGACCAATTTTTGTTATCTATGATTTGTTGGATTCATCTTCGCCCCGAATAGCAGAATAACTATTAAAATATCGGGAAAATTCGTGAAAAAAGCAACTAAATAATCATGTCAAAAGCAACCCGCAAAACACTGCAAGATTTGTTTACTATATTTCGTTAAATATCTCATAAACGAAGCGTTCTATGGCATTAAAACTAAAATATTGAGCCGGAAGGTCTCAAAGAAAAATTTCTCACATCGTAATCGACAGGATAAGATGTTCTTTAACATTCTGTTACAATTTTGCTGGTCCGGCGCTTTTCAATATTGCCCCACCTGCTCAGAGACGTGCAAAATTTGCTACTAAATGTGTCTGAGAGGGAAGGAGAAAGAGGGAGATGAAGGGCAGAATAACGTCTGCCAGATTCCACTAGTTTTAAGTAATAGTATTTAGTGATCAAATACAATTTCCTCAGCGATCTTAAAACGAAATAATAAACGTGAATTTCAATATAACCCATTTTAATGTTAGCGTCATTTGATTAATTCCATAGTCCTACCTTTTATAAGTAATGAATATAATTAACTATTTAAACTTAAAAATTAATTGAAAATTTTGTGAAATATCAGGCTGTTTTTTTTTTGCCATTTTTCCCCATCAGTACCATCGTCGGACCTCTTCATTTGTGGGGTCATCGCCCGGCCAGTCCATGCTTAACGTCTGCACTGGTTGCCGTTTTTATTTATTTTTTTATTTAAGGTCGCATCAACATCTAGGTCATTAGCGACCACTAATAAAATTAACATTATGGTACCTATGAAGATGACATGACATGGTAATGACAGGGAGTGAAAGGACGAACACAAATACAATCAAGCCCAAGGAGGGTCTCGAACCCGCACTCCTTCAGGTCGAGATCGCTGCGACACTTTTGTCTTAAAGATCTCGGCCATCCGAAAGACACTTGCCGTATTGTGAACTCAGCATGTTTTGTCGTTGCGTGTTACAGCAACGTGTACGACTCCACTACTCGCGAAAGATTTCTTGATACACGAGCTCCCTACTTCTCACCAAGCGCTGAATCACACGGCACGTTGAGGTACTTAGGTTCGACTCGGAACGGCACGTAACAATTTACAGTGCTGCCAACATCCATCTCGTACTTTCAAAACAATCTGAGCATTTCACGTGGACTCTTTGACGAGTTAAGTTCATGCTCACAGTTGGTACGCCCTTTAAGCCGTGACGTAGCCAGAGCCCTCCTCCCCCGGCAACCCTCACTGTGGAATATCAAGAAAACTTGCGCGTGTACAATTACGACCATGATTACGACCAAGCACAGCTCGCATACGCTCCGGAGTCGCGCGACAGCCAGAAGCGGACAAGAAACACCCGCGATTACATGTTAGGGAGAAATCACTCATCGACCCTTGCCATCATCATATCCAATGTTGGTGACTGGCCTCTGTTGAGTGACGTGGGCATGCAAATGGTCCATTTCTGCGCGGCGAATTCGCCCTTCATTATCGCTGCAGAAGAAACTCACCCTGAGCTCGCCCGCAATGCCACTCCGATGTGGGACACGGCAACACCACCTAGACACACTGCAGTAATGTAGGTGATGTTGGACGAGGTCAGCCTAAAGCACGTACCCTGTGCAATTGGCGAAGGTTCAGGTCAATATCAAGGTAATCAGGTGAATTGATTTGTGAGAGACGCCGCTAACAAATAAGGATTGCCCGGTCCGGATGACCGAGATCGCTAAGGCAGTAGTGCCGTGACTGAAGGATCGCGGGTTCGAGTCTTGCCTCGGGCATGGTTGTATTGTGTTCCTTTTACTCCCTATCATCATCATCATCATCATCATCATCTCGTGTCATCCTCATAGTTACCATACCGTTACACGCAACAGTGATCGCTAATGACCTAGTAGTTGATGCGACCTTAAATTTAAAAAAAAAGATTGGACTTTAATTAAATTACGACGGTACTGACACAATAGCCTCTGACGGGCCCATGGCCCACCAGTGGCGACCGGGCCTTGTGGCCATCGGTTCAGGGCAGAGGGTACTATTAAATGAGTCAAAGATCTATTGTTTTTTGCAAAATAAATAATTCAAACCTCGCTCTTTCCGAACATATCTCGCCACGTAAATTAAGGCAAATTCAATTCAATTCAATATATCAATATTTGTTTTCTTCTAGGTCGCCTGGAAGTCCATTTAATTCTTACTTAAATATCGTGCGCATAAGCCACGCCCCCTTTTTGACGCTGCATAGCTATTTTTCCGCGTAAATATGAACGCATGTTGGTTTGTCAATGAGTAGATGAAACAGTCTTGTTCATACGTTGGTAGATTAGTCTTTTCCGCTGAAAAATATGATCCAGATTACGATGAAGGAATGTTCTAGTAGAGCAGTGGCAAGTACAGCCCTTTTACAAATGGTGTTTGCCGAAAATGTACATATTTTGTACTTAATGTACCTTTTCTCAGAAACTATTGGTCACAATTTTACTACAATTTACAGGTACATTCGTTATAATACTGGCAAATATATTGGCTTTTTATACAAACATTCCTTAATAATAATAAAAAATTAGAAAATGTTTGTTCAAAAATGCTGAAAAAATTAAGGCAAACGTTATAATCGAAAGAAAATTACTAATTATTTTTTAATCTACCCACAAATATCAAAATAATGACGACTATACCTTTAAGTGTGCGAAATATAATTTTCTAGTTAACCATTTTCTAGAAAAGGATCATTAATAATAGAAAATTCAACACGCGGTATACATGGTGACCTCTCCCTTTTTGAAGTTTGCGTTTTGAAGTTTGAGGGGAGGAGTTTCTCTTCTAGAATGTCATGTGCACACCTAAATTAATTCGATACATTTTCCCTTAAATATCTATATGAAGATGGGAATAAAAGTCCTCTCAGAGCGTTTCGAAACATAGAATTACGAAACACGCGCTGTTCGGAAGCAGCGATTGATATCAGTACTCTTCGCGGAAGCCAGACTGCGCACACTTGGGAATTGCGAACGAGTAGATCGCGTCGTAGGCTGCCACGGGGCTGGTAAGAAGGAGGGAACAACAGTGGCTTTACGGACGTAAAGGGCATTCGGCTAAGTGTGCAATCGCCACTGACTCTGCGCTGCGGCGATCTGGAGTGCCTTGACAGGTCTCGACGATATATCACTTAGCTAGAACAAGTTTGTAGGAGAAGTACGGGTGACATTGAACGAAGGAAGTGCGAAATATCTCTACACTGGAAAGAGCTCTCATCCCTTCTAATAAAAAAGTTCAGTGGCGCGCGAAACGCGAATGCATTGCTGTGCAGTGTTGCATGAGAATTGTGTTAATTTAATATTATAAGCACATTCCCTTATATTTTGAAGAGAGTTGTAATTACAAATCCATTTCGAATGAATGAAAATCCAAATGCATTTTCTAAACGTATGTAGTTGGCTACTTTTTAATGCGTTTTGAAAACCCGAAGTTAGTGTTCGTTTTTCTGTCAAACGCGACGAAAAATTTGCTATAAAGAAACAGAGTTGTGTTTCGTCACACAGTGTAAACGGCAAATTATCTAGATTGTTTTAAGTGTTCGGTAACTTGTAATTTTAGCCTTAAATTTATACAGCGAGCTAATGGAAAACACTCTATCGCGTAGCGAACTTTGCGTGGTCAGACGGAAGATCAGGCCTCATGGCCTGAGTCTCGCCACGTAAAATAAGGCATTAATTCAATTGCTGAGTAGATACGCGGTAATCTGACTCTAGTAGTAAATATTTCGGAGGGGTCCTTGCCCAGCGAAGTCGAAACAGATGTTTATAAAAAGAAATGCGGGCAACCTTCACTACTGATCAATATGTCGTTCAGCATGCTATCATAAGATCATAATAAAGCATGCTATCATCACTTCATAAGATGCTCTGTGTTTACTTGTCATTATTTATATTAATGAGTATATATGTATGCATGCATGTGATTAATGCCTTTGAATATGTGTGTGTATGAGAGAAAGGAGGGGAGGAATGACCACGAGCCGTCACTGGTATTACTCGCGCAACTTTTCTTGAACGATGGGTTGCAGAAATGCGAGTAGAGTGGTGGTATTAGTTAAGAAATCGGCCACTAGATTTTATGAAGCAATGTCAATCTCTGGAAAATAGTCATGCCTTCGCAACTTTCTCAATAATTAGCGTTCTAACTTTATCAGGAGTTCGAGGTATCTCCTGTGATAGATCTTTACCTTCTTCAGTCATTTCTTTACATTTTTGAAGAAAATAACCAATAGAAGTTTTCAAAAGAAAATTGTTTATATTTCGCGCCAGTGAAGATGTGTTTGGAATGTTGTCATCAGTGCTCGCTGCGAGCTTTTGCCTTCATCTATTTATTGTGACCGAGAGGTCATCGCAAGGTACCAAGCAAGGTCATCGTTCAAGAAAAGTTGCGCGAGTAATAGTTTTTATATAGCTGCTTCCCAAGACCCGTCTTCACGATGTCTCGGCTCATCGCATTTTTCTTGGGTTTTGCCGCTAGATGTCGCATGATACAGTCGCGATCATGCACAAGTCTGTTCAAGTGAACATAATGCGCCTAAATCTCAAAACTGAAAAAAGAAAAAAAGCAAAAAGGAAAAAAAAAATAAAGAAAAGAAAAGAGGAAAGCTGAGGAAAGCTGAGGAAATCGTGATTAGTTTTGAAGAACAAAATGGTGATGATGCCTATATCTGCTGCAACAATCACGAATTTCAAGAGAATCGGAAGCTGGATACAGAGTACAGAAGATTTAAATTTCCCGAAAAGAGGTGGTCGGGAAAAGGGGTGGTCGTGAAGAGGGTTTAATGTACTCTCTCCGGTGGTAGCCTGAAAGGGGGAAAAGTGTGATTTTGTAGAGGAAATGGTGGTCGTTAGTCGGGAAGAGGTGTGGTCGGTATACAGAGGATTTCAATGTATTGGTCATTTGGGAAAAAATTCCGCCCCGAAAAAAGCGGTCGGGAAATAGAGTGGTCGTGAAGACGGATTGCATTGTATCTGTCTGTCCGGTTCTCGCATTGACCGCGTAATGTCGTTGAAGCTCAGTTGAGCCGCTTGAATGTCCTCCTTACAATCTGCATGGTGAAAACCTTGGTCGAAATAACCCCATGACGCAAGCATTATTTTTACTCTCGGAATTAATTTTACTGATTTCTGATGTTCGATCACCACAGATACAATTATCCAATCGAAAACTTCAATACAAAAATTAATGTATAATGAATTTCTCGATTGGACAATCACGTCCAACTGGTATCAGTCAACATAGTTAAATTCGAGTGTAAGTAAAGACTTCAGTGTGTGAACCAGTGTGAATGGTCACGTGGGTGCGTTACGGTACGCTATGCAAAATCTCTCTACTCTCAATTTGTGTCAGTTGAAATCGTGTTAGGTTATAACTCTCTAAATGCATTTTGATTTATTCATAAAAAAGATCGTGGATATTGGTTTTTGTGAAGTTATAGGACGTTATGGATGTTACACCTTTCCTGGAAGTATCGTTGAAAACAGAAGACGGCGAGGTAAACATAGCATCTTTTTAGGTTAGAAAAATGATCACTTTTAAATTGCGGGACAACATTTTCTCTCAATTAATTATGTATTGCATTGCAAATATGACATTTATTTGTTGGTGGAAACGAAGGATATTTAGAAAAAACATATTAGAATTGTGACATTTTGACATCTGCCAACCAGGGAACTTATTTCAAAATGTCAGTGAATGTTGTTCATTATAATTGGAAGTTCTATAAAAAACAATGACATCTGAAAATATGTTCAAAATGATTAATCATAAATATATGGATTTTTCAATTATTACTGTTGTAGGTGACACTTCAGCTGACATCATATGTATGTGGTAAAGAAAATAGCATGTTTATCAAAATTTACAATTTTCCATTACTACAGCTATGTATATTGGTTTACAATTTTTATTTTATTGATTATTCGATTATTTCAAGATTTGGGTCATCTATGCATTTAATTCAATGTTTATCTTTCTTATCTACTTTTAATATTTTTTTCCTTTCAATTTTTTCTTTGCAGGCAATAGACATTTTCATTTGTTTTATTGCATTTGACTCCACAGTTATGTTTAAAAAAAAATTCAGAAAATTTAAATATTCAATGTGATTCATATTCTATTAATGATGCTAAAATTCTTGATTTCTCCAATTCACTGTATTGAGCTTGTGCAATGCTGTGAAAAATTATTGAAAATAAACATTAAAAAATAGTAAGAGGTAATATTTGTACTAATACTTGCTGCTAATGTTATTAATATAAGTAGTATTTTTTATGTGCTATACGTTGAGTCCTCAAAAATACTGTCAGACAGAATTTTCTTTTAATTTTGTTTAGGTGGGAGGTGAAGCAAGAAGTTTTACTCCTGGCTTATGTGAAGTCCAGGTAAGTGTCTTTTGTTTACATTTTACAATCTCATTTAACTAGTCCAGCTTTTGTGTTTTCACACCAATTTCTCCAGTTTTTCTGTCATGCGTAGGGCAGAAAGCTCTGGTTGGAACACAGGGTTGTAGATTAAAATCTAACATACAACAAGATGTTTTCTAATTGTGACTGCAGCATGGAAGGCAGTTTATCCTCATTCATTGATGTAATTGCTCATGAGTGCTAAGCAGTATATCATTGAAAAGCTAAAACAAACCAATCAAATTGTGTGATAAGTTAGTTATATGTAATGTTAAGAGGGAGTAGATTTGATTGGTGAACTTGATTTATATACCTAAATACAAAAATAAAGTAAAAATGACATAGTATTTTGGATAACTATTATTTGGATTTGGATAACTATTACTTTGTCATGAAATTTTTGAGCTTCTTGACATAATTGGATCAGTATATTCCAGGGTGCTTTCTGATGCAAGTTGTGTTAATGCTGGGTTTCCTTTGTTTCACAGATTAAGGAGGAGCCTGAAGAACCCGTGCCAGGATTCTGTGAAGTGCTAGTAAGTATACCAATGAGCTAGAATATACTATATAGAATATAATATATTCTATGTTGTTGGAGTCTACTGAAATTACATTTCGACATTTATTTTCCATGTTCACATTCACATTTTCTTTAAAGTTCATCACATAGTCGAAAACAAAAACAAAGAATTACATATATTACGAGAACGTCCAAATGCAAAAATTAAGCTTGTCAGAAGACCAGTCAAAAGCTTGGAGCTTTTCCTGGCTGGGGTGGTGTCACACTGGTGGGGTAAAATCCCTGCAAGCCTACATAGGTCGGTGGCGGATCTCGCCATCTAGCTGGGGAAGATCACCACCATATCCAGCATTGAAAACATGCACTACACTTATGGGACTTATGGATTCACTTGCTCGAAAGCACTAAACAATCAATCGAAATTTAGTCCTTTACTTTGTGTAAGACTGATGTAATTTTTAAAAAATTTATATTTAACCAAATTTAAAAGAAGAAGTAAAATATTTTCTGCTGCTTATAGTTTTTGTAGTGTTAGGAAGTCTACATAACTAATTGTGCACAGCAATTGAAAGGAAACTATGCAGCCTCTGGTCATGTGATTTTTGTGATTTCGTTAGATGCCCTGGAGGTGTGGTAAGGTGAACTATATTTGTAACATGCATTGCACAGTTTTCTGGAGGTGCTCCGAGACTTTGGTGACTTTATCCTTTGCTTAAAAATTAGTTGCACTTACATTAAAAGTTGTTGATAAGAATGCACAAGGGTTAAGTACAGTGTTAGATACAAAGGAAGGATAGTAACATGTTTATGGGCAGGTCTTATATTAAGAGAATGTCAGAGTTTTGATGAAGCTAATACACATGGAAATGGTCTTGAATTGTTTTGTAAACATTCTAAACATTGAAACTTTTTACCAAAATAAAGATAGTGGGTTCATCACTGCACTTCACCCTCCCTCTTCACAATGGTATGGGACTATTAATACAAAAGATGTTATCCTACAATAAATCTTGTAGAATTCTTCCATTGGTGCCTTTTGTATTGTTAACTGCAGCATTTTGCTAGTAAATTGTCTCATTAACAAAGTAATCACTGACTGTACAATAATAGATAGATACGAGAATGATCAGATTTGAGCAAATTACAAGGTGAGCTTTAGGGTCTAGTGTTTGGTGTAAGACTGTTTAAAAATTTCTTTTTTCATTCAGTAGTGTCTAGTAGTGTTATTTTCTATAACAATTGTTTTATTCTTTGCAGATAAAAGAGGAGCCCTTAGATGAAAATGGTGATGAATATGTGAGTAGTATTTAAAATTCGTGAGGGGAAAAACAAAACAAACAAACAACAACTCAAAGCAGTTTTAAATGAAATTATTTTGAGATTAGAGAACATATTTGGGATACTGATTGCAAAAAGTTTTATATTTATATCTTGAGTAGGCCTTCAAGCTAGGGTATATTCATCAATATGCAATGACCCTTCATAATATAATGCAAGTTTTTTTTATACTAAGGTGGTCATGCTTTCTTGGCTCCAGTTAGTAGGAGCTCTTGTGAGTATTGGGATTTCTTGTGAGGAACTCCTGTTACTCCCGTTATCTCCTGTTACCGAAAGTTCATTCACCATAAAGAATTTTTTATTTTGGAGATCATTCAATGGATTATAGATGATTTTAATTAAATTGTTTTTAATGCTTTCCAAGCATAGCCACTGAATTAAAAATAAAAAGTCAACTTGAAAATAACATAAATGTGAAAAAAATTGCAGATAATGAGAAAAAGAGCATGTGCACTAGCAACACACGTAATCATTGTGCATAACTTGCAAATGATGCATCTTAGACCTTTAAAACCAGGGTTTTGAAAATAATGTAGGAATTTATCTACTATCAAAAACAACATAAACGGATATGACAACTCTAGAAATGCAACCTTATATACTTCTACTAAAACTTCAGTATTCTAATTCATCAATATTTCCTCTCAGATTAGCTATTGATCTCTATTGGGAGAAGTTAATTTGAAGTTACATTTATGTCCAGAAGCAAAACAAGGGCCCATACTTCACAAAATTGAGTAATTACCTTCATAATGTAATGTACCTTCATAATTATTACCAAATTTTTGGTGCTTCAATAATAATAATAATAATAATAATAATAATAATAATAATAATAATAATAATAATAATAATAATTTTTAATAAAAATAAAACAATAATAATAATAATTTTTAATAAAAATAAAACAATAATAATAACAATAATAATAATAATAATAACAATAATAATCATAATAATAAAAACAATAATAAAAAAATAATAGCAATAATAATATTTGTAGTATTATATTCATTATTATTATATTAGAAGAACTTGCTGAATGTGGAACATGTATTATGAGCAAACCTGTCTAATGTGAACATTAATCCTGATCCTGCCAAATGTGAATGCTACGGTTTTACATTGCGTAATGTGGAATCTTGCCTAATACAACAACAAAAAAAAAAAAAAAAAAAAAAAAAAAAAAAAAAAAAAAAAAAAAAAAAAAAATTCTGTTCCCTTGAGATTCTGAAATCTGGCAAGTTTTACTGAATTAAGATTTTTTATTGCTTTGAACTCTGAATTTAAAGACTTTCTTTACTTTTAGATGGAGGAGGATGAGGAGGAAGAGGGAGTTGCAGGGAAAACTGAAGATGACAGAAGTACACATGTATGTTTTTAATTTATTTTCTAAAATTTTATTGTATTTTTTCATTTAAAAATGTGATGGTTATTATTATTGATTGTAAGGCAATAACAATAATGGGTAATTCATAATAATTGATAATTAAATGCCGTTTAAATCAAACATATCATTTACAATTGTTGAGCATTTTGTTTGTTGAAACATTGAATTTGTGTTTTGATGCAGTCACTAAGTCTATAATATGTGCATTCACCAATTTGCACATATACCTCAAAAAGGTGGAAAGCTACACATCAGTGTTGAGGGTTGGTACATAGAAAATTTGCTCATTCGTCTCTGAGATGTCGTCAAGAAATGTTTCAGTTGAGTTAAATTACAATTCAGCTCAGTCAATGTCATTATGAATCATAATATGTAAGAATGATGATTTGTTAATCTGCTGAAGGATTTCAATTGTGCCGATATCTTTCTGTGAATAATTATGTGATCTTCCAGCAATATGGAATTTTAATTTATAGAATACATAATTGGAAAAATATATGCTTAAATTTAATCTATTTCATGTATTGAATCAGATTGTAATCACCAGTATAATAGTGAACAATATTGTATTAAAATTTTAAGTACATATTCTTTAGCACCATATGCACCAATGCTTTGCCTGTGAGTGAGCATAGTTATGCATAGATTCTTAGATCTTTGATGTCTTCCCTACAGCCACCATAAGCAATATATTTTTTTAACTTATTTTTAATCTAATTTGCCTAATCAGTTAAATGATCATATTTAATTTATTCCCAAGTAATTATTTCAAGTCCAATTGTTGATGATTGTATCTATAAAATATAAGTTTATCATTTAATTGCAGTGAAAATTGAATTAAATGTAATGTGTCTTTCCTGAAAAATGATTCACTTTCATTCTTATCACATCCTATGCTAATTGTGTCTTACACATGCAATCTACCAAAAAAGTCTATTTACATGAAGCAATAAAAAAAAGTTTCATTATTTATTCTACCAATCTTTTTTTTAAGTATATGTAAAATGTTTTTTTTACAGATATATGTTCATACATATATCTATTGAACCTATTTGTGACAAAAGACCTTTTCAAGAATAGTAAAATATTAGTGTGATGGATTTTGCCGACTATCATAGATAAGGTAGAAATCTTTTGGTGTCAAAAAAATTTTAATTTTAGTTCTGTAAAGATCGAAGTCCCAATTTCATCAAAACTTATGAATATAGTTTTTTAATTAGTGTTGCACTTTTTTCTTCTTTCTATTATGTAACAATACTTCCTGTGAAGCAATAGATATTTTACAATATCTTTTTGAAGTTTGGAATAAAATTAAGCATGACAAAATGTAATTTGTTAATGTGTGATCTCTAACTGCTTAGAAATCTGCATTACTGTGATAACTGGCTCAATAAGAATGAAGTTTTTAAAACCATTAACATTTGAAATTCTTCATTAAGTAAAATGTAATATTGGAGGTAAGAAAAAACGTTGTGTACACTCTGAGCTGAAATTTTAATTTTTTATTTTTGCGTCTGGGTATGTAAATAAGTAGTTTCTTGTACCTTAGTAAGTTTAACAATTTTTAGGGAAAGAGAAAGGTTCAGCTGTTGCAGATTTTTCTTTAAAAATATGTCAAAGAAAAAGGGTTTTAGGGCTATGTTCAGACCCTGAATTATAAAGGGAAACATTGTAGTAGAACAGGACCCAAATAGAAAATAATATGAAAAAGGCATTAAAATGGGACTTAAAAATAAAAAGGATACTCATTTGTTTCTTTTGCACTTCAATTCCCTTAGAAATACGAAACTATTTGTACTATTGACTGCACTCACATCGACGATAACTTTTGTGGTTCACAGCGTAATGAAATTCAAGATGGTCATCTGAAAAATAGCATATGAAACATGGGCTAGAAGCAGTTTTATTTTGCTTGTTATATTGCACCACTCAGGCTATTAACCTTATGTTGCAACCTTTCCTATTTGCAAAATAAAATGCCACTTTTACCTCTCATCTTAAATATATATTTTAGATAGCCACTAATAAAAGTTCTTTCAAGGCATACATGCATGCTGAAAGTTCAATTTTTAGTACAAGTGCTAAATGTGAGACAATGCTCAAGTGTTCTTATAAATCTGTGAATGCAGCAAAGGAAACAATATACTTTCATATGATTGCATTGGCTACTACTGATGACGTATCCTTAAAAGATTTGTAGATTTGAATTAAAATGAAATGAGTCTATAAGGCTTTTTAAAAAGTAGTGTATGGTAAAAGTAATTTTATTGTGCTTTTAGAATTGTCCATATTGACCTCGTGTTGCAACCTTGCCAACCAAGGAAAATACATTTCCTTTAAGATCCAGTGTTTGGTTGCGACATGTGTATACCTTACGTTTATGGTGCCTCTGGTATGTTACAGGACAAGAATGAACGAGTCTTGCAGATTCTTGCAGATGCTGTTGAAGAGGAGAAGAGAAATAAAGCATCCAGAGGCAAAGCGATTAGAGGAAGTTGGAGATCTAGCGAAAAATGTAATTGAAATATAAATGCTCATATGGATTATTTATTTACCATAAAATATGATCACTACTGTGTGTGTAACCATTACATGACCATTACCATTACTGTGCATGATTTCTAAATTCCCTAAGCTCTCTTTTTTTCTCTACATAGTTGAATTATTAATGGAACACTCATTTTCACTGTGCTCTAGTGCCAAAACTGTTAATCAGAAAAGAAAGGCCTGCGAGATGTTTTATGTAGGAACATTGCCAAACTTTTTTCTCTTCTAAAAGTAAGGATTTTTGTAGTTGTAAGCTAAAATACATTTTTAAAAATTGTTTTTTGGCATATCACAAAATTTTTGTTAATTTTTGCCTTGCACTACCACCTACATTGGATAAAATTAATTTACATTTTATAAAATTAATCTGACATTATTTTGTAGGAAATTTAATGTAATTTTATTTTTTTCTTGGCGCCTCTTCTACTTTTAGCCGAAAACTGTGAAAAGAGCTTTTTAAACATTAATCATTCATCATTATTCTGTCTTTCTCCACATCGTGTCTTTCATCACACCATAATTCTGTCTTTATAACAGTGTGTACCTATGAACAAGATGTGTAGTTTGGAAGAAGCCATGCTAATCTTTAAACAGTAATGTTAAAAATGAAACTAATTTCAGAAAATCACTTCGTGTATTATCGACAATTAACACTGCTGTCAGGTTTGCTTGTTTTGAAAAATCGTAAACTTAACAGAAAACTAAACTGCTACTTTTACGGGCTGAAAAACAAAAACTTGGCTGCAAGGATCAAATGGCTTCTTAACAAGCCTTTATAGGAAAACTACTGCCCTCTGGCTGTGTTTGACCAACTGACAATTTGTGTGACGATTTAGGTTTTTTTGTTTCTGTTCATGAATTAGTCTCACGAGGTTATTTTGTGCATTGGCAGGTGTTGAGGCAGCAGCAAGTGATGTGGTCCCCATTGACCTGTCAAAGAAGGAGGTGACAGTTGCAGGCAAGCGAAAGGTATGGCTTGCCTTCATTTGTGTACTTTTCAATTTCATTTCATTAACAGGTTATAGTAATACTTACAAATAATGAATACATTATTCCACAGAGGTTTAAAGCCTGTGTGTAAACCTGCATTATCACAAGTAAATGGGTGTCAAAAAGAGATTAGTATTATCTTTCTAAAAAAAGGGAAAGTATAATAATATAAAAAATCTGTCTTATAAAGTGAAAGAAAAATCCATATTGTTATAGCTATTGAAGTGGTTTAAAGGCTGTCTTTACATTTAATAATTATAATCATTTCTGGGATAAGGAATATATATATATATATATATATATATATATAATATATATATATATATATATAGTATATATATATATATATATATATAAATATAAATATAAATATAAATAATTCAGTGATCAGTTCATTAAAAACTTTACAGCAAACTTTACAATCTTATGATTTCTTGCATTTTCTCTACTTATTCTCGATAAACACTGATAAGAAGTAATTTTATTGGTAAATACCACCTGTTTATTTATTTTTATTTATTTATTCATTCATCCATCCATAATTTTTTTAGATTCTAAAGGAAAGCTTATAAACTTTTGAAAAAACAAAAGAAAATAAGATGATCTTCAACTCTAAATCATTTATCCTCTCCAGATGGTTGATACATTTGGGGACAATTTCATAAGAATATTTTGTTTATATCGTCGATTGCATGATGCCAGGTGAAATTTATATGGACCTGGGTCATGGTGACTTCTTTGCTCTCTTCAATTGAAGGATTTGGCTCTAGATAGCAATATGTCACATTGAATTGTATTTAGAAAATAAGATGAAGGTATCAGTTTGCCTCTTACCACAGATTTAAAAAAAAAAAAAAATGTTTTGGTTATGCATCTTCATTTATTACATGATCTTCACAATTTTTGCACAAATTGTAATAATCAATACAACAAGTGTATTAGAAGGTCTTAGGGCAGTAAGAAGATAAGACACACTAACTCCAAAACTAAAGTAACTAACAAGTATACCACACTCAGCAAGACTGAAATCGAGATATTAACTATCACAAATTGTATTACACTTACTACACCATCTGGAAAAAAGGAGTGATTTTTTTCCAACAGATAATAGCTCCAGTTAATGAGTTCTCTTGTTACCCAATAGAGTCCTCATGATGTATGTGCAAAAAACAAAAGAAACCATACTAAGATGTCATAGACCAGGAGACCCAATATGCATTCCAGAAAAAGGATGTTTGATGATAACAACAGTAAATGAAATGAAAGTTCACAGTTTTGGGATATGAATCTGAATGATTGTCATCTAATGTGGCTTGTTGTGCTCTTGTACAAAAAAACTTTCTGTGCTTGTGAGGCAAAATAAATATTTAATTTACATTCTAGGATTCTAGGAATGGAGGATTACTCGAAATACGGAGGAATACTCGAAATAATAAAATGTTAACGGAGGATTACTCGAAATAATAAAATGTTAACGGAGGATTACTTGAAATAATGAAATGTTAACGGAGGATTACTCGAAATAATGAAATGTTAACGGAGGATTACTCGAAATAAAATGGTGACAGAGGATTACTCAAAATAATAAAATGTTAACGGAGGATTACTCAAAATAAAATGTTAACGGAGGATTACTCGAAATAATGAAATGTTAACAGGATTACTCGTAATAATAAAATGTTACCGGAGGATTACTCGAAATAATAAAATGTTAACGTAGGATTACTCGAAATAATAAAATGTTGACGGAGGATTACACAAAATAAAATGTTAACGGAGGATTACTCGAAATAATAAAATGTTAACGGAGGATTACTCGAAATAAAATGTTAACGGAGGATTACTCGAAATAAAATGTTAACGGAGGATTACTCCTAGCAAGTGCTCAACGCACTCCTAGGGGTTTAAAGACGCGCTGCGTCAGAATCAGACGCAACAAATTTAAAAAAAAGCCAAAGTGTGCGTACCGGTGCGCAAAGGCAGGCGCTGCGCCGGCCGCGCTGTGGACGCGAGGCCCCGGGGCGCTCCCGTTTGCAGGCGGGGTCGGAGGAGGGCGCGGGCGGGCGCACGCCGAAGAAGCACCCGTGCGCGCAGTGCGGCAAGGCGTTCGCCACGCCCTCCCACCTGCGCACGCACGTGCGCACCCACTCGGGCACCAAGCCCTTCCGCTGCCCGGACTGCGCCGCCGCCTTCGCGCAGAGCAACAACCTGCGCCGCCACCTGCGCACGCACACGCGCGAGCGGCCCTACAAGTGCGCGCAGTGCGACTGCGCCTTCAGGTGCGTACGCCCATCCCTCCCCCTCCCCCCCAACTCCACACCCTCGCCGCCACCTTGCCTTTGCGTATTGAGCCTTCAGGAGCTTAGGCCCATCCCGCCCTCCCGCTCCCCCACTCTACTCCGTCGACCCTTCCTTTAATTAATTCAATTCAATTCCTTATATTTGCGACTGCTTCGTCATGTGCGTTACGCCGCCCTTCCCGCCCCTCCTCTCTTCCCCTCGCCACCCACCTTGCCTTTTGCGACTGCGCCTTCAGGTGCGTACGCCCATCCCTCCCGCCCTCCGCTCTACCCCCTCTACCTATTTACATCTGCGACAGCGCCGTCAGGTTGTTAGCCCATCGCTCCCCTCGCCCCGTCCGTCGCTCCCTCGCCCCGTCCGTCGCTCCCTCGCCCCGTCCCTCGGCCCCCTCCGTCACGTCCCTCGCCCCCCTCCGTCACGTCCCTCGCCCCCCTCCGTCACGCCCTCGCCCCCCTCCGTCACGTCCCTCGGCCCCCTCCGTCACGTCCCTGCCCCCTGTCACGTCCCCGTCGCTCCCTCCGTCACGTCCCGTCGCTCCCTCCGTCCCGTCCCGTCGCTCCCTCCGTCACGTCCCGTCGCTCCCTCCTCACGTCCCGTCGCTCCCTCCGTCAGTCCCTCGCTCCCTCCGTCACGTCCCGTCGCTCCCTTCCGTCACGTCCCGTCGCTCCCTCCGTCACGTCCCGTCGCTCCCTCCGTCACGTCCCGTCGCTCCCTCCGTCACGTCCGTCGCTTTCCCCCGTCTCGTCCCGTCCGCTCCCTCCCGTCACGTCCCGTCGCTTGCCCTCCGTCGCACGTCCCCGTCGCTCCCTCCGTCCACGTCCTCGCCCCCCCCTCCGTTCACGTCCCTCGCCCCCCCTCCCGTCACCGCCCTCGCCCCCCTCCGTTCACGTCCCTCGCCCCTTCCGTCACGTCCGCGCCCCCTCCTTCACGTCCCTCCTCCCTCCGACACGTCCCGTCGCTCCCGCCCTCACGTCCTCTCGCCACCCTCCGTCACGTCCCTCGCTCCCTTCCGTTTTTTCCTCACCCCCCTCCTCCCTCTCGCCTCCGTCCCACCCTCGCCCCTCCCCTCCGCTCCCCTCGCCTTCCTCCGTCACTCCCCTCGCCCCCCAGCACCCTTATCGTCGTCCCCTCCTGTATAAAGTGTTGTAGTTAGCGTGTGCATGTGTGTGGGGTGGCGCAGGGACTCGTCGCACCTGCAGCGCCACCGCCTGCTGCACACGGGCGAGCGACCCTTCCGGTGCGACGAGTGCGGCACGGCCTTCGCGCAGAGCAACACGCTGCGCGACCACGTGCGCCTGCACACGGGCGAGCGGCCCTTCCCGTGCGCGCTCTGCCCCGAGGCGTTCGTGCGCCGCTCGCACCTCAACGCGCACCACCTGCGCGCCCACGCGCACGACGGCGCGCCCAGCTAAGGCCGGCGCCGGCGCCGACGCCGCGGACGGGAGAACCCGGAGAAAAAGCAACAACAACGAACAACCTGCGCTTTCTGGTGGTTGGAAGGGGTTAAAAAAATGTTCGAGTTTTGTAGCCGTTCCAGGAGTGGAAAAAGGAGTTTTTGTTCGATTAGTGCTGTGATGTTGGAGTGGCGGATTGGGGAAATGGGAGAACCCCGAGAAAAATCTGCTTTTCTAATGGTTGAAAGGGTAAAAAAATCTTCAAGTTTCGTAGCTGTTCCCGGAGTGGTCGAAGGAGTTTTTGTTCGATTAGTGCTGTGATGGAGTGGCGGGTTGGGGAAATGGGAGAACCCCTAGAAAAATAGGCTTTCCTAATAGTTGGAAGGATAACAAAATCTTAAAAGTTTCATAGCCGTTCACGGAGTTTGAGGAAGGAGTTTTTGTTCGATTGGTTGTGTGATGTTGGAGTGGCGCGTTGGGGAAATGGGAGAACCCCGAGAAAATCCGCTTTTCTCGCCGTTGGGAGGGTAAAAATAAATCATTATTTCCCATGTATCGTGGCCTTTCCCGGGGTGAACGAAGGCTTTTTGTTCGATTGGTGGTGTGATGTTGGCGTGACAGGCTGGGAAAATGGAAGAACCCGGAGGAAACCCGCTTTTCTCGTAGTTGGGAGGGTAAGAATAAATAATTTATTTACCATGCCTCATGGCCTTTCCCGTGGTGGGCGAAGCCTTTTTTGTTCGATTAGTTGGGATGACAGGCTGGAGAAACGGGTATACACCGGGAAACCGTGCTTTTCTGGTTGTTGGGAAGGCAAAAAATGCTTCCACAAGCCTCGTAGCCGTTCCAGTAGTGGACAAAGTTTTTTTTTTTAATTTTAAAAGAATCCACGTCTTGTAGCCGTTCTGGAAATGGGGTTATGGATTGGTGGTATCAGTGCGGGTCTGACAATTTAAGGAACCGGGGGAACTCCCCGAAAAAACTGCCTTCAGCGAACCGGCTTTTTTTGTCCGCCACAGATTTCACGTGCGACGACGGAGATTTTTGAACCTCAACAGCCGAGGTGGAGGGCTGGTATGTGATGCCCCCCCCCCCTACCTCTTTGGCTCCGCAGACAGCTGAAACGCCTCACGCGTGCGTGTCGCCCTGTGGGCATAGAGTAGAGATATTTTTCTCCTCTATGCCTGTGGGTCGTGTGAAACGATCCCGAGGCTGGCGAGTGGGAGTGTATTATCCACGATAAAAGAAATGGCTGAGCTACCGCGCATAGTATCAGACTTCAGCCAATGAGCTTCATGCATCAGTTTACGTCACAATATTAGCGAGAATTGTAAATACAGCTAGATACCAAAACAGTTATCTCTTTGTTACAACTCATTGAAACATATATGAAGTTTTTTTAATATTACGACTCTTATTCCAACTTTCATCTTCATGTTATTTTTGTTTGGTCAACATCGAAAATTATCACTTAATGTCACTTTCAAAAGGATTTTCAACGCTTCTCGCTTACCATGTAGCATGGCGGGCGGCGTCTGGCTTGGTTTTTCATGTGTCCATGTTGTGGTCACGTGGTTCATGACGTACTATCTGGTGCTGCGCTGAACGTGCAGAAGTCGGTGCGTCGGACTAGCTCAGCCATGTCTTTCATCTTGGTATTTTTGTATTAATATTTATTGTGATGTAAGTTCCTAAGTCTTCTCTGGAGAGAACGAATGAATTTTGTGGTGGATATTTGATTGTGAAAATTTGGCTCCGTAACCGCGGAAAGCTGCCATTTGTTTTAATAGTCGGCAAGTACTCTTCTGTCTAGCTTTCAGACTGCCCAGGAGATTTTTCAGTCATGCGGATGGAAAGTGGAACAGGCTGCTTTAGTAAAGAATGAGCCACGAAGATGTTGATGGTTTCTTCAAGATGATGGTTGCTTCAAGATCTACCAACACCCAGAGGCCCAAGTTTGTTTTTATTTCATAACTAAGAAATAAGTTCCGTGGTGGTAGCAGATATCTTGTGGTAATCCATAGTATTGTAAAGGAAATAATCTCCACAAAAGTTTTTAAATAATTTTATTAATAATTTTCCAAAGTTAACTTTTTGGGATAACACTTTTCCCATCCTCAGTGGATCATCTAGACAAAATGGAGAAATGAAACATTAACATAAGTTGAACACAACAACGTGGGGGACAGTGAATTTAGTGGATTTATTTATATTATATTTGTTTTTCCACTAAATTCATTGTACACTGTATGTTTAATGTTTCATTTCTCCATTTTTGCTAGAGATCGTCTCACTGAGCATGGGGAAAAAGTGTTTTCCCGAAAGTTAACTTTGGAAAATTATTAATAAAATTATTAAAACTTTTGTGGAGATTATTTCCTTCACAATACTAAGAAATAAGTGAAATAGCTGTGTTTGGCCAATTTTGCTGGAGCCAGCAATGGGCTGTAGGAAATGGGATCAAACCAAGTGGTGGTTTTGCAAATTTCACTTCTATGAAAGGGTTGACTTCGATCTGTGAGCTCTGAATTAGAAATGCCAAGATTTCCATTAACTTTATCACAGGCTTGCTCTGGGAACAAGAAATATTTCGACTTCTGCCCCTAAAACACAGTCTGTTTTTTGATGGTAGTATGAGATGTATCTTCTGTGGTATGAGATGAATTACGTGAATATCACTGCAGGGAATTTTGTTTTATTAAAAGAATCGCATACATGATTTGTGCCGATAGACAATAAGCACTCAATTGTCATTGTAATTTTCTAGTCCTGTTTCTGCACGAATAAGTATAAGTGAAAATGTAATTATGCAATTTGATGAATAGGGGGCGAATTTAAATGAAATGTAATGTAATGTTTTTTTTTTAAATTTAGAACAATGCAGTTTAGTATAAAAATGCATTGTTTTTGCATTCCAGTATTATAAAATAACCTTTTCTGTTGCAATTGGGCATTTTACGGCACAAATGACGTATTAAATTTTATGTCACAAATGATTGCGTTATCACACATTCAGCCAATCGAGGCGAGAGAATCGAGGGGAGGTAGAGATAAACAGAACAGCCGACCACCGTTTACTCACATGATGCCAAATACCCGAGTCGTCACAGGGAAGTTATTTCGCACAATTAAGTTTGATTCTCTTATAAATGTATAATGCTGTTATACAAAAAAATATAGTATCCAACTCGTTTATAATGTTGCATTATTTGAATTGCAAATTTGTTGCAAATTTGAAAAGTCGCTCGTTTTCAAAACATGTACTCGTGCAATAAAGCTTAACATTACAAACTAATTGCATAATCTACTATTATGTTATGACAAAACAAAATTACCAATTTTTGTTTTTGTTTAAAATTTGTAGTCGATTTAGACTACGTCATTTTTTACCTTTTTTTCGTCATTTTTACTGCATTTTTCGCTGATTTCATCGATTTTAATATAATTTAATGGTACTTGCTTCAAACAACGTTTACGATGTTCAACAAATGTTCACCACAGAAATCCTGAATAGCTTATTTGATTTCTTCGTTCATATATTGTAATGTCTGCCGTTGTAAGTACTATATAATCTAAGGTTCTTGTGGCGCTTCTCCGCATCATTGTCAGTTCGGCCGATTTCGCAATAAATAAAAGGCAAGAGATTTTCTTTTAAAGAACAGTCCAAACCAAAAGTTTACAAGCTCGGTTACATCAGTAACATATCCAACAGCTTGAGTTGTTCATCTGAAACGGTTTTGATGAAATTTTCCCGTTATTTTTAAGGCATTTTTAAAGCATTTTAAAAGCATTTTATTGATCATTTTTGGCAGTGTTTTAGATCATCAAAATTCGCCCCCTAGTGCTGAATAAACTTTGCAGCATTATTTTCTTACTACAATCATTAGACCATTCACAGTTAATAGGTCTATCTGTGATTTTCTTGGATTCTCCTAAAACATTCAGATTACAAACATTGAATTTGAAAGAAAGAAAAAAGTAAAAATATAAGTTGATGTCTTTCCCAAAAAGACAATATTTGAGAAGTCAGTTGTAAATGAATAAGTGTGGTAGTAATCTTATTTATTTTGGATTGTTCAGTTGCTGATGCCTTGGTTAATAATGTTATTTTTATTAAGGATAACTTTAGTGTACATGCTTTGTCAAATTTCTCATTCTATAGTTATTGTATTATTCATTCATAGAGCAGTGTTCCCAATTCAGCTAATTTTTCAAATTACAAATAATTTTGAACATTTGCTTTTTTGTTCATACCATCAGAGTAAACAAAACATAAATTTGAAATAAATGAAGAAAATTCTCGCTTGTTTATCTGTGATTAATCTTTTAAAAGTTAGTGTGGGAAATGGGAAATTATAAAGAAACAAAATTCTGTGAATACCAGATACAACATTAACACACCAACATTCACCATTGATCTTCACTTTCTATTATAAATACTCTTTATATAATTTAATAAGATGCAAAATGTGATACCAAACGAAATTTTGACTTCCCACATCAGTTATGAGTATTAATACCAGTTTTAGATAAGCTAACAAAGGATAATTTCAACTTATTTTCATTGTAGATTTGTTGCATTATTTCCCCCTTAAAATCGAATTTCCCTTTTATAGATTATTGTCATTTTTTTATCTTTTTTATTTTGTGTAGGTTTTTCATATATTGTAAATAATTTGTTATTCTTTGCTCTAAATTATTTGGAGTGAAAAGACTGGAGATGAGGTAGAAATCACTTACCTTCTGCAATGTACGCACTTACAGTCTTCATGTAATGTATACATGCACTACTTTCTTTTGTAAAATATATTTATTCTTTATTTGTTATGCATGCAAAAAATAAAGTTTCAGTATGCCATTTATTTTGTAAAAACAACAAAAAGTGTAAAAATAAAACTATTTATTGTTATTTCTATTTTTATAGTTTGATTAGAATTGTGAAAACAAAATGGTACCAACAATTGAATTGTGATTTTTGCTGTATTTTTTATCCACCTATCCTTTAAGTTTCTCACCATTACAAAGGTACTTAGAAGAGAAAGTTATGCAATCGTGCGCCGGAGATTGCAAATTTTCAGCAGAAAGACACTCCCGGGCCCTAGTAACGAAATAAATAAATAAATTAAAAAATAAATTAAAAAATAAATTAAAAATAAATGAAAAATAAATTAAAAAATAAATAAAAAATAAATAAATAAATAAAAAACCCTGTTCAGTAGCGAAACGAATTGAGGGCGGGCCCGCGCGCAAATCATTTATCCGGCCCCTTTTATAAAAGTGTATAGCAAATGCAAATAGTATTAGTAGCTTAAACAATAAAAATATCCCCTAAAATAGGACCCCTGTTACCTGGGCCCGAACGTAAAGCCGCTGATCCTATTATAGTAAACTAGTGGAACCCGGCAGACGTTCTGCCTTTCATCTTCCTTCTCCCCTCTCTCTTCGTCTCACCCCCTCCGTGTTTTTCTCCTATCTCGTTGTCTCTCCCTCTCTCTGTCGCTCTCATACACATCTAGTTGCAGATTCTGAGCTTTTGGGGTAATCTCGAGAAGCGCCGGACCAGTAAAAATGTAATAGAATATTCGAGATCTCATCCTGTTTATTACTGCGTCATGAACATTTCTCTGAGGCAATCAGCCTCAAAATTTTAGTTTTTGATGCCCTAAAACGCGCTGTTTAGGAGTTATTTAACGATACAGATTAAAAAACAAATTGCCGCGTGTTGCAGGTTGCATTTGGCATGAGTATTTAGTTTTTTTTTAAAATATCTAGTTATTTTAATAGTTATTCTACTATTCGAGGCGGGGTTGGATCCAACAAATAAGTGATAATTAAAATTGGTCCCTCCGTTCTTGGGAGTGCGAAACGGATATTTTGATTTTTGAGGATAGTTTACAGATTCCTTTAAAAATCATTTTTTTTTAATGGTTTAACTTATTTATTAAACTCTTTGAATAAATGTAAATGACGTGAAGAATAATAGCGCAGGTCTCATGTTCCTTTAAATCCCAGTTTTGTTGAACATTGCAAAAGTGCAACAACAATATTGAAGATTTTCCCTTAAACCTGTTCTTTAACGTCAAATTTTTTCGAAAATATTAGCAGTTTTCGTGTAATTGTGCGCGAAATATAAGCAATATTAATAAAAATTAAATTTTTCTTCAGAAAATATGTCCAAAGTTGTTTCTTTAAATTTTATAGTATGTAATAAGGGCAGTAAAAATGTGCTAGTCTCTTTTGCGAGGAACTTACATTTTTTTTTCTTCGAAAATTGCAAAGTGTTAATATTTGAAAAATACAGAATTGAAGTTAGACTTTTTGCCTCAAAGTCAAATGTAAAAAAATCTGCCCTTTGAAAAAGTCCATGTACAATTAAAAAAGAAAAAGGAATATTTACGGAAAATCAAGGGATGTTCGCGGATTTGTTACGTTCAAAAGTACCGCACAGTGATTTGACGGCTTCTAATTGGTCGAGGGTTTTACCAATGGTGTAAATAATTTCCACCATAGGTTTGACACGTCGAGGTTGGTAAGCCAAACGTGATAGCAGCTCTAGTGCAATCCTAATGTTGGTCACGAGATTCAACTGTACTCTTATGTCCCGTTTCTCTACTCAGCACGAAATAAAAGCATAGTTAGCAAAATATGAAATTGTCATAATAATGGAAGATATTAAAATTGAGGCGGAAGCGATAACTAAAATAGAAGAGGTAAACAGTTTTAAGTTTCCTGATCCACTATTTACAAGCGTGTTCTCGTAAATGTACGGCAAATTATATTAGTAGTAATTCTTGTTTATATTTTATAATAATGTGGGATCACAAGCGTTATGATTTGTTTATGAAACCAAAAGTAAACATCAATTAAGGTTTATATTTGTCTAACACTATTGGGGTACTGAAATCACATGTTTTCGAAAAGGGCCTGTTACATTTGAATAATTATTCTCCAGGTGAAAGAAGAACCAGTTAGTACAATTACAGAAGAGTATTTCTGGAGTTACAACGTAAGTTTTAATTAAATAATGACATAATTTACTTACTTTTTATGATATGTGGTAATGAAAAACTTATTTAGGAAACCTTAAGGCATGAATGAAAAGTAGTATTGGAATATCTCATTACAAATCTTAGCCAAAAGAATCTTTGAAGAATAAAATATTTATTTCCTCTTCTTTGTGGATTTGTCTTATGACAGGTTTTGAATGGACGTTACCCATATTGGTGTATCCTGTACTGGAATACCTTGTACATTTAAGAGCTCTCTGCTTATGTTAAAACGTTCCAAGATTTGAAATAAACTAATAAAACTAAAAACTACCAAGATAAATGTTGGCTTGTAGAGTGCTCTTCCTCTTTCACAGTTTAGTTGCATGTGAGATTAGCAGCAAATTGAAAAGCTTCTATTTCATCAGGTGTGGTTTTATTGTTTCCAAAAGATATCATTTGCCAGCATATTTTACAAAATGTCTCTTTGTGTCTTTGATGTCTTCAACATTTATAACTTTTTCCCTTTTCTGTCTTGTTCCATATGTCATTGTTTCTAGATAAGATATTCACAGTGGTTAATCGCCAGCCTATTATTCAAAATGTCTCTATTTTTGTTGCTTTCAATGTTTTTATCTCTACATCTTTTCCCTTCTTGTGCTCTGTTTATTCCTTCTGTCCACGTCAAGTTATTTACCTTTTTAATTTTTTCATACTGTCTCATTATCCCTCTTCCACTCTTCTAGTTCCACCCCTTTGCTCCTAACATCATGTCCTCCTCCAAAGAGTCCATTCTCCAAGAAGGGGCGGATCCAGTCAGTGATTTGGGAGGGGAAGGGAGTGCCTCATAGATTTTTGTAAAATATAAACATATTTTTTATATTGTGTTTGTAGTGTGAATGTGATACTATACAACATTATTGTTTAAATAATTTCATAACTAACATAAATAATTATTTACATCAATTTTGTCAAATAAAAGAAGGTAACAAACAAAATCTGTAGGCCTTTTTGGGGGAAGGGGGGCATGGGCCCCCCTGGATCTGCTGCAGTCTCCAAGTAGTATGTCCAAAGGATGACAGGTTTTTTCTGATGGATTTGCTTTTCAAAGAGCAACCAGGCTTCACCTCTTCCATCTAAAATCAGGAATGCTAGAAATTTGTTGTTCATGCTAAATTTGCTTTTTTGACTATACATCTAAGGGCTTTAATAATACTTCTTAAGATGTTGTAAACGGTTTGAATGTTTTTTATCCTTTGATTTCGGTGAAGAAACATCACATGCTTCCAGGACAATAATGTCAAATCCAAAGTTGTTCTTGAGCATTCCTCAACACTATACTTTCTTCATTAAGATTAGTGCTTTTATTGTGAAAAGAACTAAAATAATTTATCATTCAACATAAAGTAGAAGATATATTTAGCATTTTCTGTGTTCAGGAATAGATTTTCAAATATTGCATTTATTATGGACTGTGTTTGGAAATTACAAGTGTCACCATCCAATCTTGCTTTTCAAGCTCTGGCTTGGTCAGAGTACACAAAGACAAAAATTTTGAAGTATTTAGTGGAATCATCGTTAATGTCATATCTGAAGGTTTTGGAGGCAGGATATCAAATGCAGTTTTTATCAAAGAAATTGGATTTATGAATATACTCCATTAAGGATTGACAATTATTGCTGATACAGATTTGATACAGAACACATTGAAACCGTTCAAAGGGCAAGCTAATTAGTTCACTGAGTTTGAGAATGGATTGTAAAAGAAAATCAGTTGTTCTATTCACCAAGAAAGACACTAGTTTAAGAATACATGTAGAATGATTGAAAAAGTTTCATTTCTTAGGTCCATATTCTTGTATTTATCATTTTTGAATTCAAGTTGATCCATGTATAATAATATAATCTGCTTTAATCAGATTACATAGGTGTTTAACCAATATTTCAATTTTTGTATAGTTTATCCCTGTACAAAATTTTGTCACTAGTGCCTGTTATTTGTTATTGTATAAATATTATTTTAATTTATGTTCATTTTATACAAATAAAAATAGATGACCCTACTAATGCAATAACTAGAAGTGAAGTACTACTGAAGACAGAATGTATCTACAAAGTTGATGTGAATGTATTAAAAGATATAATGAACAGTACATTAATTATTTTGGAGAAATCCTGAACACACTTGAAAATTGAAGTTAAAATGAATTATAGAAATTTTCTAGTTGTGGAAAAATGTTTTTTTTTCAAGATAGGGTTTCTTTGTGAAGTAGCAGCATCATAAACCAAAACACAATTTCAACTTCACAACTTGTTTCAAAGTCAGAATGAATAACACACAACACACCGTGGGGTTTATTGCAAAAATACATTTGAGTCTGCACTTGAGCTAGATATTTTTCTTTCACTTTTCCGTTCTTAAAATAGGTTTTCATGACTTTTTGAGAACTTTTAGTCGCTCGCGTTGTACACAGACGGACGCACAGACAGACGTTTTGCCTTTATTCGATTTTTGGTATCACGAACCCACAAAACATGAATTCTGACTACACAGAGGATTTTTTAACTAAATATACCGGCTGTATTTATCCACTTTTTCGTTACCAGGGCCCTGTAATACGAGTTTTTCTGCCGAAAATTCGTCGTTTTTTTCACACAATTACAGAACTTTCTCTACTCTGTAGCGAAAAAGTAAAAATAATAAAACAGTGGATCAACATTGCAAAGAGAAAAAAAAACAACGCAAAATGTGTTCAATACCTCAAGAAATGTAATACGGGATAGACTGTTTATGCTTCTGGTTCATTAAGCAATTCAAAGCAGCAGCGATCGACCCTGGATCACTAGGTTCCAACTAACAAAATCGTAGATAATGCGTTATTGTGACAAGGTTCTGCCTCGTGGCGGCTTGTGGGGGTAAGTCCAGTGTGCCATGGCACCACCAACCAAAAGGAAGGGAAATACTGTTTTCGTCACAAATATGTGTATAAAATATCTGGTGATGTCACTGCAGTACCTAGGACCTGGTTCGGGTCCCAACGCTGGCAGGGTTTTTGACATGCTTCATAGCCATGTCGAGTTCAGCCGCTGTCTAAAGAAGAATTCTAGCGGTAGGCTGTTGTGACCGGTAGTTTTCCGTGGTTTCTCCGATCAACGCCAGGCGAATGCCGGAGCAGTACCGTAACAAACGGGCCACGGACCGCGCGCGATCTATCTTTCCCATTCCTAATTCTATTCTTACCCCCCCTCCCGAGAAAAAACACGCACTACGCTTACGAATGACCCCAACCGTTGAGGCGTTCGGAAACACTGACCTGTCAATCAATGAGGTCAGCCAGTGACTTAGTGGTCTGAAAACTGTAATCGCTGGTGCCCGGGTAAGATCCCAAATGGTTCCAAGCAGTGGCAGTGGCTGTGTCGCGAATTAGAATGGGCGGCTTGTGTGTTCAGACAATCGCGTACATTTTGTCTCTTCGGAATATTTCTTGAATGAGGGTATATTACTGCACGTAGTGTACGGCCGGTTTCCAGGTAAAGCAGGATTTGAATTTTTATCTAAGTCAACATTTACATTGATAACGTAAGGGAATTGTGCTCACGAATATAGACATTTTAAAAATATTTGCTGCAAACCAATCAGTAGTTTATGAAATTAGAAAGGTTGATCGTCTTACCTTAGCGATTAGGCCAAACAAAACGTGCAGCACAACATGCTACCCCACCAAACTTCTGGTATCCCCACTCTTCCCCGCGCTACCATTGCGTAGCATGCACCAGCTTCGGTCGGCGACGCGATAGTCCGCGATACAGACCAGTTTAAAAACATTGATCGCTTACGCGGATGAAATGAAATTCGCTCCCAAAAAATTTCGCTGGTGGTATGCACAAATTAATCGAGTCGATTTATTAGAAGTTTATTACGTTCTGTAATTTTTATCGTGTTTGGATTTTTTGGGGAGGGCGCCACCCTAATGCCCTTAAGGAGCAGCCACCACTGTGTAACTTTGACACATTAGGAAAAAAACACCCCCTCGTCATCCTGCAACTCCCGTAACCTAGGCCAAAGGGTGGAAACAAAAAGAACCGACAAAGACGACTTAAACCACCGACTCAATACTGACCCACTTTGAACCGATGTCAACCACTAAATATTCCTAATCCCTCCTATATCCCACCCCACCCCCTCCTAAATCCATTCCTCTCCCTTTCCCCCATCCTCAAACCCCCTAACAAAAACTACCTGTCACTTCCCTACACCGGCTCCCAATCCCCGTCGCTGTACGGGGGAGAGGGGTCGCAACAAACCAGAAGACAATCGGACATAAAAATAAAACATGGACGAAGACTCTCATTAGAGACAGGCGTACCAAACAAAATACACTATGAAGTCGTAGGCTTCCGCGGCCAAAGTCATGTGCGTGATCTGGGCTGTCCGGGTGACGCCGCCTCGAAGGCTGTGTTGCCGACGTTTCGACCATCCTGTCCTGGTCTTCCTCAGGGCTAGTCATACCAGGATGGTGATATCAGGATGGTCGAAACGTCGGCAACCCAGCCTTCGACGCGGCGTCACCCGGACAGCCCAGATCACGCAAATTACACTCTAGATCCCGTCCCGTCCCGTCCCGTCCAACGAATCCCGTCCCGCCCCTCGTCCCGTCCCGTCCCGTCCCGTCCGTCCCGTCCCGTCCCGTCCCGTCCCGGCCCGTCCCGTCTCCCGTCCCGTCCCGTCCCGTCCCGTCCCGTCCCGTCCCGTCCCGTCCTCCGTCCCGTCCCGTCCCGTCCCCCGTCCCGTCCCGTCCCGTCCCGTCCCGTCCCGTCCCGTCCCCGTCCCGTCCCGTCCCGTCCCGTCCGTTAAATTGTAGTGGTTAAACCGGGTTTGAGGAGCTTTTCTCGGGTAACCCAGTTTCCGCACGCATATGCATAGGGGGACGGATGTTAAGGAGTGCTTGGAATGCCAGGCGGGGCGAGGGGTGAAACTTCGTTGAAGCTGGGTTTCCCTCTGGGGGGGGGGGGGCAGTGTTTGTTTTTAGCTTCCCTGTTAGTTTGTTCACAGCTGATATTATGAAAAATTTTGTGTAAAAATATATCAACTTACGGTCTAAATTTTTGTTTGCACATTGTGTTCTGGTGAATTTCTTTGTTTCCCTAGGAATACGTAGATTATATTGGTGACATACTTGTACATAACCAATAGCAAATCTCCATATTTTTACTCTTCCCTATACGTACGTACAGAGTAATAATAGAGAAAGTTATGTAATGCTGTGGAAAATCGATTTCGAGATTTCAACGGAAATACTCTTGATACTCGGAATCTCTTGATTCCGAAAAAGTGTTTTTTTCAAAACGTCCGCCCGTCTGTGAACATCACTAGTGCCTAAAGCAAACTTAGAATTTTTATCAAAATGGATATTCCCCGGTCGATCTGGCTTGACTAGAGGGGCAGCGATTTTGAAAAAGTTTCTTTAAAATTTGGGAGTACTTTACATGAAGCCTCTCGGACATTTTCAAAAGTTTCTCAAATCGGCTTAAATTTTCTTGAAATAATAGAGTGAAAACCACTTATAAAGATGGCATAGGCCAAAATTTCCCAGTAAACTATACATTTTCGAAATTTGCAACATTTATAATTTTTTCGGCGTTTTCCTACATTTACAAAATTGATGATAGAGATGTTTCCTTCAAATGTAATTTGTTCTTTGAAGTTAGTTCTTTCAAGAATGTCATGCACATTTTGTGGAGCTTTTAGTAGTTTTTGCGCAATATTGCAAGCAAAATGCGCAATATTAAAAAATACTAAAACAAGATTTTCGCTAAAATTGCTCCAAATTGTTTCTTTAAGCTTTGGGTGGTGATAGTCCTAAATGTACTCCATAAGATGGTATAAACGCCATATTGCTCTATTCTTTTGTTTTTTCACAAACTTCAAAAATGTACTTTTTTACTTCTCTCACGTAATAATTTACATTAGTGACGATATGATCCCATTATTATAATTTTGAGTATATGTGCTTTAATGATGTCATATAAAATTTTCCGAAAACTCAATAGGTTTCTGTGAAAATAAGCTCAAAATTCCGCATTTTCAAAATTGCTCAAAAGTCATTTTCTCAAAAATGGCTCCAAAGTTTTTCCTCAAACATTTTGTACGAACAGTGCTAATTGCTCTGTTTAATATGACGTAAAGTTCATTTTGCAGTGTTCTTTTATTCTTTTAAATCACACAAATGTTTTTTTTTTTTTTGAAATATCTCTCACACCGTCAATATGAGCACTTCTAACGATTAGTATTCATTATTACATTAGTGAGTGAATGTTCTTTAATTGTCTTCAAATAAAGTTTTTCGAAAACACAATAGTTTTCTGTGTAAAAGAGCTTACATTTTCGCTTTTATAGTAATGTTTAAACGCCATTTCCTGAAATGGCTCCAAATTTTTTCATGAAAATTTCCATATAGCGCGAGGTTTTACTCTTCTTTAATATTCTTAAAGATATATTTCGGTTATACCATTAGGAAACCGAAAAATTAAGAAAATGTCAAAAAAAATGTACTTTTGGTGGCGATAGATTGCTGCTGACAAAGGGATGAGGCAAGACCACAAAGATAGCCCTGAGCAAAGTATTTAGAAAGTGTTAGTACTAGAAAGTCTGTGCCATTCTGTAGCACCACTATTTTAGATGCTTTTGAATTGTTGATAGTTTTGCAGTGGTATATGTGCAACAAACTTTTGTTCAGTGCTGATAAATGTCAGATCACGTCACATTTGAAATCGACATTTATTCCTCTTAACTATACAATTAGTAGAATTGAAAGGACTGATTTGAAGAAATATCTAAATGTCATGTTTGATCATCGGAAGACCTTTAAATCTCGTTTTGAAAATGCAATTAATTCGTCTAATAATGCGCTTGGATATCTTTTGAGGACTGGCACAAAATTTAAACATCTCCAATCACTTTCACTACTGGGCTTTCCTTTTGTGAGGTCTAAGCTTGAGTGAGATTTAGTGTTTTGGCCTCCAGACAATGTTGGATGAATTAAATCACCGTAAGCATGCCAACGATGAATTTTAAAATACTAGTACTAATTCAGGACTCTTGGTGTTTATCCGCCGAGAGGAATCAATATTGTATCTCTGGCATTTAATTTGATTTTATTAGTCTGGTCAAAAGAAGAATTATGAAAAATTAGTTTTTTTGTCGACTTTTAACAACTTGGTCATATAGTGGCCACTGTGATTGTTTTAACTGTTGGGGGAACTGTTGTAAGAACACGTAAAGACAACACGAACATCCATGCCCGAGGTGGGATTCGAACCCGCGACCCTTCAAGCCGAGGCAGCTACGGCCCTTCAGCCCTAGTGACCTCATTTATCCAGGCGGGCAAAATTTCTTTTATTAAGATATATTATTTATTATTTTTTAAGAAAGTATTGATTCTACATGCATATTTTCTAGTATCTCCTTAACGATTTCTCAATTTAACATGCGTAACTTGAGATTGTTTCATAAAGTGCAACTAATAATATATGTTTTTTTATACGAGTAGGGTGTATACTATTATAGACAATAGGTGAAGAACTTTGTTGGATTGAAAAATCTAATAGACACTCAATTTCAAATGCACCGTTACGTAAAATATTTGTGTAACTAGTTTGTCAGAGTAAGTGTGTTTTACCATGATGAAATATTCAATCCCTTATCGTCGTTGAAGGCGGCTACTCAGTTGAAGTAATTACATTTCCCCTCTTCGATATTGATTTTGTCACGTCGCAAGACTGTGATGTGGCGTCATCGCAATCATTTTTCTCTTTGACTAGGGCTCTCTTTCTGAAGTATATCCAGGAACGTCTCGTAAAAAATTTTTACGTGTAGACGCGGACATTTAGAAGGTAAGAAACGAACTATTCGTCTCTATTTATACGGGGGCGGATCCAGAGACGAGTTTTGGGAGGGGAAATTCAAAATGTTTTTGTCAAATATGTATATGGAGATTTTGTAAATCGTCGCAGGCTACTCCCATCTCATGCTGCGATACAATTTTATTCGTTTTAAAGATAATCCGAAAATATTTTTGCTTGATAGTTTCGTGACAAGTTAAAATTAGTAATTACTGAAATATTTTAGGGGGGATTACCCTCAGTTCCCCAATTTCCCTCATTTCCTTCCCCCTTTGGATCCGCGCCTGAAATACAAGTAACGTTTGTTATAACCTTAATTTTGTATGGGCATATACCGCCATATGTGTAACACACACTTCAGTTTGCCAATTCTTGCGGGACCCAGCGAACGCGTGAAGATTCTCATTGGCTTCGTTGGGGTCCGAATTCGTTTACTACGCTTTGTGAAGTCACAGAGATTATACGAAATCGAGTCCTCGCGGATTCCTGGTTGAATTGATGCCTTATTTGACGCGGCGAGACTCAGGCCACGAGGCCGGCTCTTCCGTCTAATAGCGCAAATTTCGCTACATTTTCTCCAACTAGCGGAGAAAGAAGGTATTTCTCGGGCGACGAAACAGGCGATTTGAATTTAGCTCAGAGGTTTCATTTATGCTTGAGGTTGCTATTAACATGGGACGGCCGGCTTTACTTCTCCGAAGGAAGGCTTACGAAGGATTTTTTCGCCCGAAAATCTACGGCTTCGATTGGGTTTAAACCCGCAAACTTGAGTATAACAGTCCTATACGCTAACGGTTACATCATCGCCACCGCATCCTAGCTGATTAGGTGACCAGCTAGGAATCCCAGGATGTAAAGACGCTGCGCTTCTGGCCGAAGTAATAAAAGGCACTGACTGATTGCGACGTGACGAGACATGACAAAGATAATAACGGAGGATTACTCCATAGAAAACTGCAGTGATTGTTTGCTAACGGAGGATTACTCCATCCGAAGGGTTCAGAAACTCCTGGCGTAAACGAAGACGCTAAACATATTATATATTTTGCTACTTTTATTTTTTTTAAATTCTATAAATGTTCTTAAATTTTATTGAAGAGGTGTTACTATAATGGAAAAAGATTATGTATTACCTTCTTTGCAAATAATCTTTTTTGACTATCTTTTTTTTCGTGGCGCTTCCTGTTTACGAGAGTGAAATCCATGTAGCCCGCATTGTTGAAGTTAAGGATCTTCCACCAGTACTACCACCAGTAATCTTCTGTCTTGATGTTGAAGTTTCGTTCATGTTAATGTCTTAAATCTGATCTTAAACAATTTACAATGTTCACATAAATAATTATTTGCGAATGCCTCAGGTTGCCATCCCTACACAAGACGTCGTTCTCAACAGCTAAACGTTATGTTATGTGCTCGCGACAGTGACTATTAATCTTATGATGTGCTCGCAACGGCGACCACATGCCTTCTCCCAAAATCATGACTATTGCTCCCAATGTTTATACTCCTACAACTACTATCACTGGGCAGGATGTTATCAACGCCCATTGTTTGTTTCGCTAGACCAGATGTTAAATAGCGTCCATTACACCATTGAATGTTTATTTAGCTATTGTATTTTTCGCATGTAGTACAACTCGGACCATGCGTGCATTCGGCTTCAACAGGTGTAAGTACTTTTCCGAGGAGTGGGGAACAACAATTTAGCTAATTCCCGATTTTTATCCCCCAATGTTGTTAGCCTTGAGGGTAAGGACGACGAGACGATGAGATTTCTTCCGCGTAAAGGCAAACTCGGACCGCGCGTGCATCTTAATCTTACTTCAGCAAGTGTGCAACTTTCTGCGGGATCAGCATTTTAGCTGAACGCCGAATTTTTATCGCCCCAAGGTTGTTACCCTGGGGGTAAGGAGGATTGAGACGATGAATTTCTTCCGCCGTCAAGAGGCAAACTCGGACGGCCGCGTGGCATCTTACTTCAGGCAGTGCAAATTTTCTGGGGAATCAGCACTTTAGCGAACCCGAATTTTATCCCCCAAGGTTGTTAGCCCTGGGGGTAAGGACATGAACGATGAGATTTCTTCGCGTAAAGGAAACTCGGACCGCGCGTGCATCTTAATTCAGCAGTGCAACTTTTTCTGGGGGAATCAGCACTTTAGCTGAACCCCGAAATTTTATCCCCCAAGGTTGTTACCTGGGGGTAAGGACGATGAGAGCTGAGATTTCTTCCCGCGTAAAGGAAATCGACCGCGCGTGCAATCTTACTTCAGCAGGTGCAACTTTTCTGGGGGATCACACTTTTAGCTGAACCGCAATTTTATCCCCCAAGGTTGTTTAGCCCTGGGGGTAAGGACGATGAGACGATGAGATTTCTTTCGCGTAAAGGAAACTCGGACCGCCGCGTGCATCTTACTTCAGCAGGTGCAACTTTCTGGGGATCAGCACTTTTAGCTGAACCCCGATTTATCCCCAAGTTGTTAGCCTGGGGGTAAGGAAGAGACGATGAAGATTTCTTCCGCGTAAAGGCAAACTCGGACCGCGCGTGCATCTTACTTCAGCGGTGAACTTTTCTGGGGGATCAGCACTTTAGCTGAACCCCGAATTTTATCCCCAAGGTTGTTAGCCTGGGGTAAGGACGATGAGACGATGAGATTTCTTCCGCGTAAAGGCAAACTCGGACCGCGCGTGCATCTTACTCAGCAGGTGCAACTTCTGGCGGGATCAGCATTTTAGCTGAACCCGAATTTTATCCCCAAGGTTGTTAGCCTGGGGGTAAGGACGATGAGACGATGAGATTTCTTCCGCGTAAAAGGCAAAACTCGGACGCGCGTGCATCTTACTTCAGCAGGTGCAATTTTCTGGCGGGATCAGCATTTAGCTGAACCTCGAATTTTATCCCCAAGGTTGTTAGCCTGGGGGTAAGGACGATGAGACGATGAGATTTCTTCCGCGCTAAAGGAAAACTCGGACCGCGCGTGCATCTTACTTCAGCAGGTGCAACTTTTCTGGGGGATCAGCACTTTAGCTGAACCCCGAATTTTATCCCAAGGTTGTTAGCCCTGGGGTAAGGACGATGAGACGATGAGGATTTCTTCCGCGTAAAGGCAAACTCGGACGCGGCGTGCATCTTACTTCAGCAGGTGCAACTTTTCTGGGGATCAGCATTTAGCTGACCCGGAATTTTATCCCCAAGGTTGTTAGCCTGGGGGTAAGGACGATGAGACGATGAGATTTCTTCCGCGTAAAGGAAACTCGGACCGCGCGTGCATCTTACTTCAGCAGGTGCAACTTTCTGGGGATCAGCACTTTAGCTGAACCCGAATTTTATCCCCAAGGTTTTAGCCCTGGGGGTAAGGACGGATGAGACGATGAGATTTTCTCGCGTAAAGCAAACTCGGACGCGGCGCGTGCATCTTACTTCAGCAGGTGCAACTTTTGGCGGGATCAGCATTTTAGCTGAACCCGAATTTTATCCCCAAGGTTGTTAGCCCTGGGGTAAGGACGATGAGCCGATGAGATTTCTCCGCGAAAGGAAACTCGGACCGCGCGTGCATCTTACTTCAGCAGGTGCAACTTTTCTGGGGATCAGCATTTAGCTGAACCCCGATTTTATCCCCCAAGGTTGTTAGCCCCTGGGGTAAGGACGATGAGACGATGAGATTTCTTCCGCGTAAAGGAAACTGGACCGCGCGTGCATCTTACTTCAGCAGGTGCAACTTTCTGGGGATCAGCACTTTAGCTGAACCCGAATTTATCCCCCAAGGTTGTTACCCTGGGGGTAAGGACGATGAGACGATGAGATTTCTTCCGCGTAAAGGCAAACTCGGACCGCGCGTGCATCTTACTTAGCAAGGTGCACTTTTCTGGGATCAGCATTTAGCTGAACCCGAATTTTATCCCCCAGGTTGTTAGCCCGGGGGTAAGGACGATGAGACGATGAGATTTTTCCGGTAAAGGCAAACTCGGACCGGCGTGCATCTTACTTCAGCAGGTGCAACTTTTCTGGGGGATCAGACTTTAGCTGAACCCGAATTTTAATCCCCCAAGGTTGTTAGCCCTGGGGTAAGGACGATGAGACGATGAGATTTCTTCCGCGAAAGGCAAACTCGGACCGCGCGTGCATCTTACTTCAGCAGGTGCAACACTTTTCTGCGGATCAGCATTTTAGCTGAACCCCGAATTTTTTATCCCCAAGGTTGTTAGCCCTGGGGGTAAGGACGATGAGACGTGAGATTTCTCCGCGTAAAGGCAAAACTCGGACCGCGTGCATCTTACTTCAGCAGGTGCAACTTTTCTGGGGATCAGCACTTTAGCTGAACCCGAATTTTATCCCCAAGTTGTTAGCCCTGGGGTAAGGACGATGAGACGATGAGATTTCTTCGCGTAAAGGAAAAACTCGGACCGCGCGTGCATCTTACTTCAGCAGGTGCAACTTTTCTGGGGATAGCACTTTAGCTGACCCCGATTTTTATCCCCCAAGGTTGTTAGCCCTGGGGGTAAGGCGTATGAGACGATGAGATTTCTTCGCGTAAAGGCAACCTCGGACGCGCGTGCATCTTACTTCAGCAGGTGCAACTTTTCTGGGGATCAGCACTTTAGCTGAACCCCGAATTTTATCCCCAAGGTTGTTAGCCCTGGGGTAAGGAGATGAGACGATGAGATTTCTTCCGCGTAAAGGCAAACTCGACCGCGCGTGCATCTTACTTCAGCAGGTGCAACTTTTCTGGGGATCAGCACTTTTAGCTGAACCCCGAATTTTATCCCCCAAGGTTGTTAGCCCTGGGGTAAGGACGATGAGACGATGAGATTTCTTCCGCGTAAAGGCAACTCGGACGCGCGTGCATCTTACTTCAGCAGGTGCAACTTTTCTGGGGGATCAGCATTTAGCTGAACCCCGAATTTTATCCCCCAAGGTTGTTAGCCCTGGGGTAAGGACGATGAGACGAATGAGATTTCTTCCGCGTAAAGGAAAACTCGGACCGCGCGTGCATCTTACTTCAGCAGGTGCAACTTTTCTGGGGATCAGCACTTTAGCTGAACCCGAATTTTATCCCCAAGTTGTTAGCCCTGGGGTAAGGACGATGAGACGATGAGATTTCTCCGCGTAAAGGCAAACTGCGACCGCGCGTGCATCTTACTTCAGCAGGTGCAACTTTTCTGGGGATCAGCACTTTAGCTGAACCCGAATTTTATCCCCAAGGTTGTTAGCCCTGGGGTAAGGACGATGAGACGATGAGATTTCTTCCGCGTAAGGAAAACTCGGACCGCGCGTGCATCTTACTTCAGCAGGTGCAACTTTTCTGGGGGATCAGCACTTTAGCTGACCCGATTTTATCCCCAGGTTGTTAGCCCTGGGGTAAGGACGATGAGACGATGAGATTCTTCCGCGTAAAGGCAAACTCGGACCGCGCGTGCATCTTACTTCAGCAGGTGCAACTTTTTCTGCGGGATCAGCATTTTAGCTGAACCGAATTTTATCCCCAAGGTTGTTAGCCCTGGGGGTAAGGACGATGAGACGATGAGATTCTCTTCCGCGTAAAGGCAAACTCGGACGCGCGTGCATCTTACTTCAGCAGGTGAAACTTTTCTGGGGATCAGCATTTTTAGCTGAACCCCGAATTTTATCCCCCAAGGTTGTTAGCCCTGGGGGTAAGGACGATGAGACGATGAGATTTCTTTCCGCGTAAGGAAAACTCGGACCGCGCGTGCATCTTACTTCAGCAGGTGCAAACTTTTCTGGGGATCAGCACTTTAGCTGAACCCCGAATTTAATCCCAAGGTTGTTAGCCCTGGGGTAAGAGCGATGAGACGATGAGGATTTCTTCCGCGTAAAGGCAAACTCGGACCGCGCGTGCATCTTACTTCAGCAGGTGCAACTTTTCTGGGGATCAGCACTTTAGCTGAACCCCGAATTTATCCCCAAGGTTGTTAGCCCTGGGGGTAAGGACGATGAGACGATGAGATTTCTTCCGCGTAAAGGCAAACTCGGCACGCGCGTGCATCTTACTTCAGCAGGTGCAATTTTCTGGGGGATCAGCACTTTAGCTGAACCCCGAATTTTATCCCCCAAGGTTTGTTAGCCTGGGGGTAAGACGATGAGACGATGAGATTTCTTCCGCGTAAAGGCAACTCGGACCGCGCGTGCATCTTACTTCAGCAGGTGCAACTTTCTGGGGGATCAGCACTTTAGCTGAACCCGAATTTTATCCCCAAGGTTGTTAGCCCTGGGGGAAGACGATGAGACGATGAGATTTCTTCCGCGTAAAGGAAAACTCGGACCGCGCGTGCATCTTACTTCAGCAGGTGCAACTTTTCTGGGGGATCAGCACTTTAGCTGAACCCCGAATTTTATCCCCCAAGGTTGTTAGCCCTGGGGTAAGGACGATGAGACGATGAGATTTCTTTCGCGTAAAGGCAAACTCGGACCGCGCGTGCATCTTACTTCAGCAGGTGCAACTTTTCTGGGGATCAGCACTTTAGCTGAACCCCGAATTTTCTCCCCAAGGTTGTTAGCCCTGGGGTAAGGACGATGAGACGATGAGATTTCTTCCGCGTAAAGGAAAACTCGGACGCGCGTGCATCTTACTTCAGCAGGTGCAACTTTTCTGGGGGATCAGCACTTTAGCTGAACCCCGAATTTTATCCCCAAGGTTGTTAGCCCTGGGGTAAGGACGATGAGACGATGAGATTCTTCGCGTAAAGGCAAACTCGGACCGCGCGTGCATCTTACTTCAGCAGGTGCAACTTTTCTGGGGGATCAGCACTTTAGCTGAACCCGAATTTTATCCCCCAAGGTTGTAGCCCTGGGGGTAAGGACGATGAGACGATGAGATTTCTTCCGCGTAAAGGCAAACTCGGACCGCGCGTGCATCTTACTTCAGCAGGTGCAACTTTTGGGGATCAGCATTTAGCTGAACCCGAATTTTATCCCCAAGGTTGTAGCCCTGGGGTAGGACGATGAGACGATGAGATTTCTTCCGCGTAAAGGCAAACTCGGACCGCGCGTGCATCTTACTTCAGCAGGTGCAACTTTTCTGGGATCAGCATTTTAGCTGAACCCGAATTTTATCCCCAAGGTTGTTAGCCCTGGGGTAAGGCGATGAGACGATGAGATTTCTTCCGCGTAAAGGCAAACTCGGACCGCGCGTGCATCTACTTCAGCAGGTGCAACTTTTCTGGGGGATCAGCACTTTAGCTGAACCGAATTTTATCCCCCAAGTTGTTAGCCCTGGGGTAAGGACGATGAGACGATGAGATTTCTTCGCGTAAAGGCAAACTCGGACGCGCGCGTGCATCTTACTTCAGCAGGTGCAACTTTTCTGGGGATCAGCACTTTAGCTGAACCCCGAAATTTTATCCCCCAAGGTTGTTAGCCCTGGGGGTAAGGACGATGAGACGATGAGATTTCTTCCGCGTAAAGGCAACTCGGACCGCGCGTGCATCTTACTTCAGCAGGTGCAACTTTTCTGGGGATCAGCACTTAAGCTGACCCCGAATTTTATCCCCAAGGTTGTTAGCCCCTTGGGGTAAGGACGACGAGACGATGAGTATTTTCTGCGGCGTAAAGGCAAA
>BOPP01000168.1:0-59424 GCA_017312745.1 Gryllus bimaculatus
TTATTCTTCTCTAAGAAAAAAGTGATTAGGCATTGAATTGATGACAATCTACATTAAAGTAAACGCCGACGTTATTGACGCTAACCTTTCTTTACAGAAAATATACAAACACAGAAGAAAAGAAATATTAAATACTTTCTCTAAGAAGTTAAGTGATTAACATAAATGAGGACAATCTAATAAAGTAATACGCCGACGTATTTTGCCGCCAACCTTTTTACAGAAGTATAACAAGAAAACACAAGACAAAAATATTTGAAAGCTTTCTTAAAAAGAAAATAAAGTATTTAGCCATGAATGATACAATCTACATAAGGTAATACGCCACGGTTATTTTCAGCTAACCTTCATTACAGAAAATATACAACAACAAAAGACAAATACATTTGAAGAGGCTTGCTCTCAAAAGTAAAGTCTTAACCATTAATTGATACAATATACATGAATAATACCGACGGATTTGCGCTAAACGATTTCTTTACAGAAAATATACAATAAACACAGAAGAAAGAGAATATATAAAAATACTTCTCTAAAGAATAAAGTGATTAATCATTAAAAAGATGACAATCTACATAAAGGTAATAAGCCGTATTTGCCTAACTTCTATTACAGAAAATATAACAATAGCACATAAGAAATAAATATATTGAAGAGGCTTTCTTCAAGAAGAAAGTCTTAACCCATTGAATGAATGCAACAATATAATAAGTAAACGCCGCGATTATTTGCCGCTAACCTTCTTTACAGAAAATATACAATAAACACAGAAGAAAGAAATATTAGAAAATACTTTCTTAAAAAAGTAAAAGATAATTTCATTAAATGAATGACAATCTAAATAAAGTAATACGCCGACGTATTTGCCTAAACCTTTCTATAGTAAAATATAAACACACATAAGACATATATATATACATATTGAAGCGCTTTCCTCTGAAGAGGTAAAGTTCTTAACCATTAAATGATGACAATTCTACTAAAAGTAATAGCGACGGTTTTGCTCTAATCTTCTTTCCAAAAAATTATACAATAAAACACATAATAAAGAAAGTATTAGAAAATACTTTCTCTAAAAGAAGTAAAGTCATTAATCATTAAATGATGACAATCTACATAAAGGTATTAAGCGACGTATTTGCGCTAACCTTCTTACAGAAAATATACCAAAAACACTAGACAAAATATTATTTGAAAGGCTTTCTTTCAAAATTAAGGCTATAAACATTGAATGATTGACAATTACATGTGAGTAAATACGCCGACGGTATTTGCGCTAACTTTACTTTACAGAAAAATATAAAATAACACAGAAGAAAGAAATATTAGAAAATACTTCTCTTAAAGAAGGAAGTGATTAATCATTAAATGATGACAATCTACATAAAGCGTAATGACGCCGTCGGTTACTGCCGCTAACCTGAATTTACAGAAAATATACAACAACACATAAACATAATATATTTGAAAGCTTCTCTCAGACGTAAAGTCTAACCATTGAATGAGACAAATATACATGCAAGAATACGCGACGGTTATTGCGCTAACTCCTTTACAAAAAGTATACAATAAACACAGAAGAAAAAATATAGAAAAATACTTTCTCTAAAGAAAAAAATGATAGCATTGAATGATACAATCACAAAGTAAATTACGCACGGTTATTCGCTAACCTTTCTTTACAGAAAATATTACAATAAACACAGAAAAAGAAATATTAGAAAATACTTTCTCTAAAAGAAGAAAGTATTAATCATTAAATGCATGACAATCATATAAAGTAATACGCGACGGTATTGCCGCAAACCTTTCTTTACAAAGTTATTACAGAAAACCACAAGACAAAAATATTGAAGAGGCTTTTCTAAAGAAAAATTGATTAGCATTGAAGGATGACAATCTACATAAAGTAATACGCGACCGTTATTCCGCTAACTTTCATTACAGAAAATATACAACACACATAAGACAAATACATGTGAAGAGCGCTTTCTTCCTCAAGAAGTAAGTCTTAAACCATTAATTGATGACAATATACATGAAGGTAATACGCCGACGGTATTTGCGCAACGTTTCTTTACAGAAAATCATATCAATAACACAGAAGCAAAGAAATATTAGAAAAATACTTTCTCATAAAGAATAAAGTGATAATCATTAAAGATGACAATCTACATTAAAGTAATAGCCGACGGTATTTGCGCTACCTTTCTTTACAGAAAATATACAACAACACATAAGACATATATATACATATTTGAAGAGCTTTCTCTGAAGAAGTAAAGTCTTAACCATTAAATGATACAATCTACATAAAGTAATACTTTCACGGTATTGCGCAACCATTATTTACAAAAATATACAACAACACATAAGACCTAAATATATGTGAAGATTTCTCTCAGAAGAAATCTTAACCATTGAATGATGAAATATACATGAAGGAATACGCCGACGGTTATTGGCGCTAACCTTCTTTACAGAAAATATACAAATAACACAGAAGAAAAAATATTAGAAAATACTTTCTCAAAAAAAGTAAAGAGATTAATCATTAAATGATGGACAATCTAATAAAAGGTAATACGCCACGGTCATTGGCGCCTACCTTTCACAGAAGAATTATACAATAACACATAAGAAACAAATATTAAATTATATACTTTCTCTAAAGAATTAAAGCATTAATCATTAAATGATGACAATCTACATAAAGGTAATAAGCCGACGTATTTTTTTACGCCAACCTTTCTTTACAGAAAATATACCATAACACATAAACATAAATATATTTGAAGAGGGCTTTCTTTCAAAGTAAAGTCTTAACCATTGAATGATGACAAATACATGACGCTAATACGCCGACGTATTTGCGCTAACCTGTCTTTACAGAAAATATTAAAAAACACAAAAGAAAGAATATTAGAAAATACTTTCTCTAAAAGAAATGGATTAATCATTAAATGATACAATCTATATAAAGGTTAATACGCCCGACCCGTATGCCTAACCTTTCTTTACAAATAATTATAAAATAACAACAGAATAAAGACAAAATAGAACAATACTTTCTGTAAAGAAGTAAGTGATTAATCATTAAATGATGACATCACATAAAGGTAATACGCGACGGTTATTTGCGCTAACCTTCAATTACAGGAAAATATACAACAACACATAAACATAAATATATTGAAGAGCTTTCTACTCAAGGACGTAAAGTCCTTAACCATGAATGATACAATATACATGAAGTAAACGCGACGGTTATTTGCGTAACCTTTCTTTACAGAAAATACACAATAAACACAGAAGAAAGAAATATTAGAAAATACTTTCTGTAAAGAAAAAGTTATTATGCATGAATGTTGACCAATCACATAAAGGTAATACGCACGGTTATTTGCCTAACCTTTCTTTACAGAAAATATACAATACACAGAAGAAAGAAAATTAGAAAAATACTTTCTCTAAAGAAGAAAAGTGATAATCTTTAAATATGACAATCTATATTAAGGATAATACGCCGTACGTATTTGCCCAAACCTTTCTTTACAGAAGTATAGAAAAAACCACAAGACAAAAAAAATTTGAGAGGCCGGGCTTTTTTCTAAAGAAAAAAAATGATTAGCATGAATGATGACAAACTACATACAGTAATACGCCGACTTATTTGCGCTAACCTTCATTTACAGAAAAAACAACAACACATAAACAATAAAATATATCTGCAGAGGCTTGTCTCTCCAGAAGTAAAGTCTTAACCATTGAATATGACAATATACATGAAGGTAATACCGCCGACGGTTATAGCTAACCTTGTCTTACAGAAAATATACAACAAACAACATAAAGACATATATATACATATTTTGAAGCCTTTCTCTGAAGAAGTAAAGTCTTAAACCATTGAATGCATGGACAATCTACATAAGTAAAATGCCAACTGTATTTCGATAAACCTTTCTTCCAAAAAAATATTACAATAAAAAACATATGATAGAAATATTAGAAATACTTCTCTAAAAAGTAAATGATTAATCATTAAATGAGACAATCACATAAGTAATAAGGCCGCGGTATTTGCCGGCTAACCTTTCTTTACAGAAAATATACAATAGCACATTAACATAAATATATTTAAAGGCTTTCTCAAGAAGTAAATCTTAACCATTGAATGATGACAATTATACAAATGAAGTAATACGCCGACTATTGCCTAACCTTTCTTTTACAGAAAAATATACAATAACACAGAAGAAAAGAAATATAGAAAATACTTTTTCTAAAAAGTAAAGTGATTAAACTTAATGATGACAATCTAAATAAAGTAATACGCCGACGGTATTTGCGCTAACCTTACTTTTATAGAAAATATACAACAACACATAAGACATAGAATATTATACATATTTGAAGCGCTTTCTCTGAGAAGTAAAGTCTTAACCATTAAATGATGACAATCTACAATAAAGTATAGCCACGATTGCGCTAATCTTTCTTTCCAGAAAATATACAATAAAAATAAGAAAGAAAGATTAGAAAATACTTTCTCTAAAGAAGTAAAGTCATAATCATTAAATGATGACAATCTACATAAAGGTAATAAGCCGACTATTTTGCCCGCTAACCTTTCTTTACAGAAAATATACAATTAACAAAAGAATAAATATATTGAAGAGCTTGTCTTTCAAAGAATAAATTCGTAAACATGGAATGATGACATATACATGAAGTAATACACCACGCGTATTTGCGCGCTAACCTTTCTTTACAAGAAAATATAAAATAACACAGAAGAAAAAATATAGAAAATACTTTCTCTAAAAAGTGAACTGATTAATCATTAAATGATGACAATCACATAAAGGTAATACGCCGTCGGTTATTTAGCGCTAACCTGAATTTTACAGAAAATATACAACAACACATAAGACATTAAATATATTTGAAGAGCTTTCTCTCAAGACGTAAAGTCTAACCATTGAATGAATGACAAATACATGAAGTAATACGCCGACGCTTATTTTCGCTAACCTTTCTTTACAGAAAATATTACAATAACACAGAAAAAGAAATATAGAAATACTTTCTCGAAAGAAAAAGTATTAGCATTGATGATGACAAATCTACATAAAGTAATACGGCCGACGTATTCCTAACCTTTCCTTTACAATAAATATTACAATAACACCAGAAGAAGAAATATTAGAAAATACTTTCTCTAAAAAGAAGTAAAGGAGTTAATCATTAAATATGACCAATTCTATATAAAGGTTAATACGCCGACGGTATTTGACCCAACCTTTCTCACAGAAGTTATACAAAGAAAACACAAGACAAAAATAGTTGTAAGAGGCATTTCTCTAAAGAAAAAAAGTGATTAGGCATGAATGATACAATCTACATAAAGTAAATACGCCGACGGGATTTTCGAACCGTTCATTTACAGAAAAATATACAACAACACAAAGACAAAAATTAGAAGAGCTTTCTCTCAAGAAGTAAAGTCTTAACCATTAATGATGACAATATACATGAAGCTAATACGCCGACGGTATTTCGCTAACCTTCTTTACAGAAATATACAATAACACAGTAAGAAGAAATATTAGAAAATACTTTCTCTAAAGAAGTAAAGTGATTAAATCAATAAAAAGATTACAAATCTACATACAATAGACGTCCCGAGGTATTTGCGCTAACCTTTCTTACAGAAAAATTATACAACAACATCATGTAAACCATATATATACATATTTAAGAGGCTTTCTTCTGAAAGTAAAGTCTTAACCATTAAATGATGACAATTCCTACATAAAGTAATACGTTTACCGTTATTTGCGCTAACCATTTATTTACAGAAAATATACAAACAACACCATAAGACCTAAATATATTTAAGAGGCTTCTCTCAAGAAGTAAAGTCTTAACCATTGAAATGACAAATACATGAATTAATACGCGACGTATTGCGCTAACCTTTCTTTACAGAAAATATACAATAAACCACAGAGAAAAGAAATATTAGAAATACTTCTCAAAAAAAGTAAGAGATTAATCATTAAATGATGACAATCTACATAAGTAATACCCGACGTATTTGCGCTACCTTCTTTTACAGAAAATATAACAATAACACATCAGAAAGAAATATAGAAAATACTTTTCTCAAAAAGTAAATCATTAATCATTAAATGATGACAATTATACATAAAGGAATAAAGCGACGGTATTTGCGCGAACCTTTCTTTACAAAAATATAACAAAACACATAAGACATAAATAATTTGAAGAGCTTTCTTTTCAGAAGTAAAGTCTAACCATTGAATGATGACAATTACATGACCGTAAATACCCGACGGTATTTGCCTACCTTCTTTACAGAAAATATAAAATAACACAAAAAGAAAGAAATATTAGAAAATACTTTCTCTAAAGAAGTAAAGGATTAATTCATTAAATGTGACCAATCTATATAAAATAATACGCCGACGTATTTGCGCTAACCTTTCTTTACAGATAATATAAAATAAACTACAGAAAAAGAAATAAGAAAATACTTCTGTAAAGAAAGATGATTAATCATTAAATGATGAAATCTACAAAAGGTAAACGCACGTTATTTGCCTAACCTTAATTTACAGAAAATATACAACAACACATAAGACATAAATATATTTAAAGGCTTTCTCTCAAAACGTAAAGCTAACCATGAATGCATGACAATATACATGAAGGTAATACGCCGACGTTATTGCGCTAACCTTTTCTTTACAGAAAATACCACAAATAACACAGAAGAAAGAAATATTAGAAAATACTTTCTCTAAAGAAAAAATTATTGCATTGATGTGAAATCTACATAAAGGAATACGCACGTTATTTGCCTAACCTTTCTTTACCAGAAATATACAATAACACAGAAGAAAGAAAATATTAGAAAATACTCTCTAAAAGAAGTAAAGTGATTAATCATTAAATGAGACAATTATATAAAAGGTAATACGCCACGCGTATTTGCGCCAAACCTTTCTTTACAGAATTATAGAAGAAAACACAGACAAAAATATTTGAAGAGCTTTTCTAAGAAAAAATATTAGGCATTGAATTGGATGACAAACTTACATAACAGGTAATACGCCACGTTATTTGCGCTAACCTTCATTTACAGAAAATAACAACAAACCACATTAAGACATAAATACATTTGAAGAGGCTTTCTCTCAAGAAGTAAAGTCTTAACACATGAATATGACAATTACATGAAGGTAATACGCCGACGTATTTGCGCTAACCTTTCTTTACAAAAATACACAATAACACAGAAGAAAGAAAATATTAGAAAAACTTTCTCTAAAAAAGTAAATGATTAATCATAAATATGACAATCTACATAAAAGGTAACGCCGACGCGTATTTGCGCTAACCTTCTTACAGAAAATATACCAACAAACACATAAGACCATATATAACAATTTGAAGCGCTTCTCTGAAGAAGAAAAGTCTTAACCATTAATGATGACAATCTACATAAAGAATATGCCGACGTATTTTGCGCTAACCTTTCTTTCCAGAAATATACAATAACACATATAAAGAAATATAGAAAATACTTTCTCTAAAGAAGTAAAATGATTAATCATTAAATGATACAATCTGACATAAAGTAATAAGCCGTACGGTTATTTGCGCTAACATTTCTTTACAAAAATAATACATAACACATAAGACATAAATATATTTGAAAGGCTTCTTTCAGAAGTAAAGTCATTAAACCATTGAATGATGACAATATACATGAAGGTAATACGCTGAACGGTATTTTTGCGCCTAACCTTTTCTTACAGGAAAATTATACAACAACAAATAAGACATAAATATATTTGAAGAGGCTTTCTCTCAAGAAGTAAAGTCTTAACCATTGAATGATGACAATCTACATAAAGGAATATCGACGTTATTTGCGCTAACTTCTTCTTTCCAGAAAATTACAATAACACATAAGAAGGAAATATTAAAAATACTTCTCTAAAGAAGTAAAGCATTAATCCATTAATAATACAATCTACTAAACTAATACGCCACCGGTAATGCGCTAACCTTTCTTTAACTGAAAAAATACAACAACACCTAAGACATATATATATTTGAAAGAAGGCTTTTTCTGAAGAAGATACAGTTCTTTAACCATTGAATGATACAATATACATGAAGTTAATTACGCCGACGTATCGGCTTTAACCTTTCTTACAGAACTATTAAAAAAAACACAGAGAAAAAATATTAGTAAATACTGTCTCTAAAGAAGTGAAGTGATTAATCAAAATATCACAATCTACATTAGTAATACGCGCACGTTATTTGCCGCTAACCTTAATTTACAGAAAATAAATACAACAACACATAAGACATAAAAATTTTGAAAAGCTTTCTCTCAAGACGTAAAGTCTTAACCAATTGAATGATGACAATATACATGAAGGTAATAACGCCGACCGTTATTGCGCAACCTTTCTTTACAGAAAATATACCAATAACACAGAAAAGAAATATTAGAAAATACTTTCCTCTAAGAAAAAAAGTGATTAGCATTGAATGATGACCAAGCACATAGAGGTAATACGCCGAAGGTTATTTCGCTAACCTTTCTTTACAGAAAATATACAATACACAGAGAAAAAATATTAGGAAAAATACTTTCCTTAAAGAAGTAAAGTTCCTCAATCCATTTAATGATGACAATCTACATGAAGCTAATACGCGACGTTATTTGACGCTAACCTTCCTTCACAGAAATGCAAAAGAACACTGAAGACAATATTAAGATCTCTATCTCAAGAATTAAATCTTTACCATTGATAAATACAATTTACATAAAGGTAATACGCCGACGTTATTAGGCGCAAACCTGCATATTTTTAGGAAAATTAAAAACAACACAGAACACATAAATACGTATGAATATTTCTCTCAAATTTAAGCTAAATCATTATTGATGACAATATATATGAAGTAATACCGACGGTTATTTGCTGCTAACCTTTCTTTACAGAAAATATACAATAAACACAGAAGGAAAGAAATATAGAAAAACTCTTCTAAAAAGTAAAAGTGATTATCATTTAAATGATGAAAATCTACATAAAGTAATTACTCCCGACGGGTATTTGCGCTAACCTTTCTTTAACAAAAATAAAAAATAACACAAGAAGACAGAAATATTGAGGAGCTTTTTCTTAAAAGTAAAAGTGCATCTCACCAATTGAAATTGATTACTAAGCTACATAAGTAAATACGCCGACGTTATTTGCGCTAACCTTCCTTCACAAAATAAAAAGAACCACCGAAGACAGATAATATTTGACAGAATTAAAATCTATCTCAAGAATAAAGTTCTTTACCATTGAAGAATGACAATACATAAATAATACGCCGCACGGTTATCAGCGAAAACCTTCCTTTAAGAAATTATTACAACACAAACACATAAATACGTGAAGAGTTTTAAGATGTATAATGCTAAATCATTGATTGATACAATATATATGAAGGTAAATACGCCGACGGTGTTTCGCTAACCATTACGTTTCAAAAATTTACAATAAACACAGACACAAAAATATTTGAAAGAGTTCCTCTCAAAAAGTAAAATGTTAACCATTGAAACGCAATCTACATGAAAGTAAACGCCGACTGTTTATTTGCTCTAACTTTTCTTTAAAAAATAAACAAGAACACAGAAACCAGAATATATTGAATAGGCTTTCTCTAAAAAAAACAAAGTGATTATCATTGAATTGATGACAATCTATATAAAATTAATACGCCGACGTTAATTATCGTTTTCTGTCTATCAGAAATTATACAAAAAACACAGAAAACAGAAATATTTGAATGCTTTCGCTCAAAAGTAAAAGCTTAACCATTGAAATATGACAATCTACAGAAAGTAATATCGTCGACGATATTTGCCAACCTTTCCTTACAGATATTATACAGGAAACACAGAAGGACAGAAATAATAGAAATAATCTCTCTCAAGAAATAAAGTGTTAACCATTGAAATATGACAATCTACATTAAAAAATAACCGCCGGTTATTTGCGCTAACCTCTACTTTATAGATATTAAACCATACATAGAAAGACATAAAAATACTGAAGAGGTTTGTCTCTCAAAAATAAATGCTTAACCCATGAATGATGACAATCTAATAAAGTAATAAGCGACGTCATTGCGCTAACCTTTCTTTACAGAAAGTTATACAAGAATAACACCAAGACAAAAATATTGAAGAGCTTTCTCTAAGAAGTTAAATGATTAGTCATTGAATGATATCAATCTTACATAAAATAATAACCGACGGTAATTTGCGCTATTCTTCCTTAACAAAAATTATACCGAACACAGAAACATAAAATTTGAAGAGGCTTTCTCTCAAGAAGTAAAGTACGCTAAACTTGCTATAAAAACAATAACATAAATGAATACGCCGACGAATATTTGCGCAAACCTTCCTTATATAGAAAAGATAAAATACAAAGATAGACGAAATATATGAGCTTTGTCTCACGACAGTAAATGCTTAACCATTGAATGTTACAATCTTACATGAAGTAATACGCCGACGGTTATTTGCGCTAACCTCCTTACCAGAAATTATACAAAACACAAAGACGAATACTTCAACAGCTTCCTCAAGAAATAAAAGTGCTTAACCATGAATGGATGAACAAATCTATATAAGTAATAATCCGACGTTATTCGCTAATCTTTCTTTACAGAAATTAACAAGAACAACAGAGACCAAAAATACTTCAAGAGCTTTCCCTCAAGAAAAAAGTGCTAAACCATGAATGATGACAATCTATATAATGTAATAAGCCGACGGTTATTGCGCTAACATTGCTTTACAAAAAATACAATAAACATCAGAGAAAGAAATATTAGAAAATACTTTCTCTAAGAAGAAAGTGATTATCATTTAAATGATGACATCTACCAAAAAGTAAATTACGCGACGGTATTTGCAGCTAACTTCCTTTACACAATATAAACAAAAACACAGAAGACAAAATTTGAAGGAACCTTTCTCTAAAGATATAAAGTTATAGTCATTTGAATGTGACATCTACAAATATAAATACGCCGACATTAATTTGCCTAAACCTTTTCTATCGAATTATACAAAAACACAGAAAAACAGAAATATTTGAATGCTTTCTCTCAAAATTAAAAGTGTTTAACATTGAATAAGACAATCTACATAAAGGGGTATAAACCCGACACGGATATTTGTGCTAACCTTCCTTACAATATTATACAAAAACACAGAAGACAGAAATAATATGATAGGTCTTGCTCAAAGAAGTATAGGCTTAACCATTGAATGATACAATCTACATTAATGTAATAAGGCCGGCTTATTTCCGCTAATCTTTCTTTACAGAAATATAAAATAACACAAAAACATAAATATTTGAAGAGGCTCTTTCTCTCCAGTCATTAAAGTGGCTTACCATTTAATATGACAATCTACTGAGTAATACGCCGACAAAGTTGGCGCTAACTTTCCTACAGAAATTAAAGAACCACAGAAGACAGAAATATTGAAAATACTTTCTCTAAACAGAAATGATGAAATCATTTAAATATATGACATCTACATAATAATACTCCGACGGTTATTGCGCTAACCTTCCCTTATAAAAATAGAAAAAACAACAGAAGACAGATATTTTAAATGAGCTTTTTTTCAAGAAGTATAGTCTTAACCATTGAATGGTTACAATCTACTGAAGTAAATACGCTCACGTTATTCGAGCTAACTCTCCTTTACAGAAATTAAACAAGAACACACAAGACAGAAATATTGAAGAGGCTTTCTCTCAAGAAGTAAAGCTACGTAAATTTGTATAAAACAACGAATTAAATGTAATACCCCGACGAAGTTGCGCTAAAACTTTTTTTACAGAAATTATACAAAGAAAACAGAGACAGAAATATTTGAAGAGCTCTCTCTCAAAAAGTAAGTCTTAACCATTTAAACAAACGCAATCTACATAGGAATATGCGACTTTATTGCTCTAACTTCCTTTACAGAAATAAAAACAGAAAACAGGAAAACAGAAATATTTTTAATAGGCTTTCTCTAAAGAAATAAATGATTAGTCATTGAATCAATGACAACAATAAGTAATATCCGACTTAATTGCGCGAAATTTTCTATCAGAAATTATACAAAAACACAGAGACAGAAATATTTGAGATGCTTTCTCTCAAGAATTAAATGTGCTTAACCATTTAATAATGCGAATCTACATAATGGTAATACCCGATGGGGTATTTGCCCTAATCTTTCTTTACAAAAATATACAAAAACACAAGAGACAGAAATATAGAAATACTTTCTCTAAATATTAATCATTAATGATGAACAAGAAGAATGGAAGACAATCGTCATAAAAAAGTAAAACGCCACGGGAATCTTTCTTAAAGGGACTATACCTGAACTCAGAAGGGAGGGTTTATTCAGTACGATTCTGCTCATTAATAATAACAAGTATCAACATTGAATAAGAGAACATATTCTACATTTTTTTAATAAAGTAGAGCATGTAACGTTTGAAGGGAGACAATTGAAATACGTTAAAAAGCGACGGGGTAATTGGCTTTCCGTACAGAAACTACAAATGAACACGGATTATCTATATTTTCTCCAAAGAACCTATATATTTAACATTGAATAGTTCGACATGAAAGTTAAATTCGACATTTTGCCAATCAATCCTTCAATGCAGGATCAACAATAGCACGAGATTGAAAAATGTTTTTTTAAGAAGCCGAATAATTAACGTCAAAGAATAAATCAACGCAATAAGTTAATATATTGACGCCGTGAATACACTACCTCTTTTACTACAACTGTAATAACACAGATGTTAGGAATTTTCAATGTGATTCTTCAAAAAATTCTAATACTTAACTTCTAATGAAAGCAATAGAAGAAAACGCTAAAAAAGTAAATCTGTGTTTATTGCACTATTTGTCCTACAGAACTATAAATAACACAGAAGATGGAATATTTGAACTGGTATTCTCATAAGTATGATAACTATTTCGAATGAAAACAATCGACATAACTAAAATCCCGACGATGATTGCGCTATCATGCTATAATAACAGCACAGAAAATGCGAATAAATGAATTCCTTTCTCCCCAAATAAAATGCTTATCCTTGCCATGAGGTTCGTCAGAAAATAACTTTGCAACGGAATTTGGTTTGTCGTTCTTACACCGATGAATAAATTACATAGAAGATACTAAATATGTAAAACGTCTTGCTCTCATAGTATAATAGGTTTAGTTTGAATGACGACCAGTCGTCAGAATCGGCTAAAATGCGACGCGTTATTCCTTTAAGTTTTATAAACAATCAGTACATGTACAACAATAATAATAATTAATAATAATAATAATAATAATAATAATAATACGTCAACGCTTTTTACTCCCAAAAATATATTTTAGGTTTGCATGAAGACAAACATATAAACCGTAAAATGCAAATGCAGAAATGTGATTGCGCATTCCCTCCTAACCGGAAGAGTAAATTAGAGCAAAAAATGCAAACTGTTTAAGAATTTTCTCCTCGATAAAAGATTACTAAACTTTTGCAACAAGGCAAAAGTCTGAAAGGTAAATTGCCGACGGGTGATTGCGTTTTACATCATACAAAAACTGTAAATAAACACAGCAGATACTAACATGTAAACGCTTTTTCTCCCCAGAAATAGAAAAATTCAGCTTTGCATGAAGAAAATCGTCAGAAAGCTAAAATGCAGACGTGTTATTGCGTTGTCCTTCCTTACAGAAACAGTAAATTGACGCAGAAGATACAAATATTTGGACGTCTTTTCTCCCAAGAAATACAATATATAAATTTTTCACTAAGACAGTCGTCAGAATGGTAAAATGCGGACATGTGATCGCGCTTTACAGTAACAGCAAATTTACACGCAAAACATGCACATTTCAATTTAACGTGTGCATGAGAATAATCCAAACAAAGGAGGGACGGATTTTCACCCTTATTCTTGCCAGACAGTGTTTTATGAAAATAAAACGCTTACAAAAATGAAATTTTAAATAATCTGAAAATAAAATCGGCACCGGTCACGAGCACATTCCAAATAAATGAAAACATGGTTTTGAGTTTTGAGTTTTCTTTCTTGAGCTGATCGCTTGACTTCGGCTAATACGTCAATGCATAATTTTTTGCCCGCCCAGTACTCCATATAAAGGGAAAAACATTGACATATTATGTTCTCTTTCCGAAAAATGGGTTTTATAAAGAGAAAGTACTCTTGGATAATTTTTTAAGAAAGAAACGATGAAACTTTAAGAAAGAACGACAAAGATAAGGAAATAACTTTTGAAAATGTGGCAAATAATGAATCAATACGTATTGGGCGTTTGTTTTTTCTTGCATTTATATTGTACAGAGTACACTTGGACAAATACATTTTTGACTAATCTTGAAATGAATCTGCACGAATGCATGATGATAATCCAAATGAAGGTATAGTACTGGAGGATATGGGATATATTGGACAAATACACTTTTGACTAATATGGCAATTCAGAATCTACATGGATACATGAAGATACACTAAAAGAAGGGGAAATGACAACGGATGCTTTAAAACCATCGTTTTTTCTTCAGAAAGTACTTCTAAAATATACTTTTGACTAATTTCACAATGCAGAATCTGCAAAGATGCAAAAGGGTACTCCAAATGCGATGACTCGACGGATTTTTGCCTTTTCTCTCCTAGTCTTCTTGCTTTTGACTAATATGGTATTGCAGAAGTTGAAAAATGCACAAGGATACTCAAAATAAAGGTTAAACATCGTCCGATATTTGCTTTTTCTTTACTAAAATAAGCCATTAATGAAGGGTATCCCTGACCAAATATCATGTGTTGTGTTATAGAAATGAATTCGCACGGATGCATAGAATATTCCAGCCACGGTAAAATGTCGACGGATTCTGCGCTTTCATTCCTAGAGTTACCATACGTCCCCTTTTTGTTATAAGAAAATTGTCTGGGTGAATTTTACAACAAAGAACGAAATGCCCTTTTTTTATTGGAAGGGTGTGTTACTTTTAAATGCAACCTAGACGTATGGTGTGCGAAGGATACTGTGCTTTTTTTTCAACTTATTAGTGATCCCCACAACTTAACATTTGTATAAATAAATGTTGGTGAGTAAATAAATGGCATTTAACTTCAACTAGCACGCCTAACAACCGCCAAAAGCATAGATCCACTATATTCCTTGAAATGTCCTTTACCTCATTTAACGCGACAATGCTGCCATTAGGTACTACGTATTGTGATGCTGGGTATAGGTCCTGGACTCAGTTGTGTTAATACTGGTCTGCTGGCCTTTGGACTTAATTTCTGTGATGCTTATATTTGGAGCATGATGCCACAAAACCTTGAATACGTAAAGAAACGTTCAAAGTGTTTTTTGCAAGGTTCAAACCAAACCAAACCAAAGCAAAGTATCATTGTTGAGGGAAATTTCATTATCCGCCTAATACTTCTGGTATAGAAGTGGAAAAGACCGTAATGATAATGAAGTATGCCTATTGTGTGATTGTGAAAGTGATGACTATGATTGAAGTATTTATTTTGTAAGTAGAAGGTACTTTGTCTTTACGAAAAATAAATTATTGCATTAAAACATTTTATAAGAAGTGTCCTCTTTTTCCATAATGGAATTAATGGTATACCCTATTATTTCCAAACATTATATAATTACGCCTGAATATGTTTGACATTGCAAGGTGACGGAAAACCTTTTCATTCAGATTTTTGTTTGCAAATATTTAAAAAATACGATTGCAATATATTAGTTTTATATCCCCCTCCCCCGAATTTGTAGCACTTTCAAACACCTCCCTAGGATGAACGTGTGAGTTCTACCCCCCTCTGAATCTGAATTAAAATCTAGTGAATAGAAAACATTTTTTCAAATTTAATCACAAGGTATATTTCTGATTTAATTTCACCTAGCATTTTTAATTTAATGTTAATGTAACCACAACAATGCTCCGATAACGTTGATTATCTATCAAATTCTTTCCCTCTATTTCGCTCGTCTTGCATTTGGAGTGATCTTTTTAACTTATATTAAATTTTTAAAGTTGTTAGGGGGAAGACTACAACTAATGCCCTGAACCTTAAAGACGTTCATTTTATGTACGTATTTTATCGTGTCCCCTTCCGTACAAATTGATTACAGACGCCTTGAGATTGGAGAATGATAGTAGGCAACGACTGATATAATATGAACCCGCAAACGAGGAATTTCAGAAGTTTTGAAAGCGCATGGTTTCAAGCGACTATTCTGACTTGAACACTGAGAAATTTCATAGGGATTATTTTCAATCCTTTGTAAAACCATTTTCTCCATATACGCCCCCTCGGTTAATTCATTATAAGTCAGTTTTTTCATTAACTTCCATGAATTAGTTTTCGTTTTTTTCCCTAGAAAACTGTTCGGTAACAAAGTGCTTTTGCATAAAATACGTTAAAATTATTACTTGTGCTGGCTCTATGTTATTTTGTTTATTACGAAGGTCAGTCGCCGATAGACCGTCGTCACGACCGTTGGACACGCGTAGTGAAAGGTCAACTGGAACGTACTTGGAACAACGTCATTTCGATTACTTTGTCACTATATTCCTAAATTAGTATGTTTTTGTTTTATTATAAACTTTTTCATGTTTTACAAAGTTCAGTTCACATTCTACATTTGTATATGCTTAATATACACTTAATGCTAGTATTAGTAAATCTACTTCACGAGGGGGCACGATATGCGATAAGAGCCCAGAGTTACCCAAAATGTTGCAGGAAAGTAACAACAGTGGTTTGCTGACCGTCCGCCCTTATCATATTTGGTAATTCCTACTTCAATAGCAATTTTCTCAGACTCAGACACAGGTTAGAGAAAACCTAGGGTAGGTTGGATATATTTAGGTTGCAGATTATTATGAATATTACCAGATAACACGCCACAGGGCCGGATTTACCTACAAGCAAAACAAGCAGTTGTTTGGGGACTCCAATTCACCAGGGGGCCCCCATTCTGCAGTGAAGAGCAGAAAAAAAGTATGTAAAATGTATTTAATGTAAAAAATGTAACACAAGTAAACATTTCTATAAGAAAGTTATCAGTTTTCATTTGTATCTGTACAGAACGTACTTGTACTATAATAATTTTTTATTTAAAAGATGGAGCTATTTTTTCGGGGGGGGGGGCAACACAATTTTGTGCTTGGGGCCCAGCACTACTTAAATCCGGCCCTGCAAGTCACACAATAAAAGTATTTTCTTATTGCTACAAATCTGGCCGGCAGATGGTGTAGCATCATAATAGTCCGCAATGCCAAGCATGGACCAGCAGACCACCCGCCAATTTGTCTTAATAAATTGAATTATTTCTTAACAATGTAGTTTTAATACTTCACAATATTTTCAAGGTTCTAATGCTTGGCATTGCGGGTACTAATGTAAATATTCCAGAGAACTATATACAGTTCATCAATCACGGCTATCGTGGATCTAAGAAGCTATATAGGTCTACTCACTTCGACATCTCAAAGCTTTCTACTTGTTTATTTCAAGTCCCCCAACAACTTCTGTTGCTAAGCAGAACATACGACTAACAAACGACTAGTGCATTACAGCGGCAACCTACCTGCGAAGCAGGAGCAGTAGAAGCAGCAGCAGCAGCAATGTCGTCCTCCGTCTGAGAAGAACTCAACAGCAGCGAGCGACAATTGCGGCGTCCCTCGCACCAGGCAGCAGACAGAGCTGCTTGAAATCGCGGCAACTGCATGTGGCAATGGGTTGCAGCGTGCGCCATACGATTAGCATTCATTTAGTTTGAAACGCATCCAGGCAATTGGCAGCCCTAGCAGTCTGAGCTATATTGATTAGAATTGGCCAAAGGCAGAGATAAATGGGGCAAATGGGCCAAAAGAGGCAAATATCTAAAACTGTGCGAGGTGTCACGTGTATCAAATATTCTGATTGGCTATTGGTGATGGGAATGTAAAAGTATTCACAGCGATCAGTAGAAATAATATTTGAAATTATCAATACGTTTACAGGGATTACAGCGATACGGCCATTTATAATAACCCATGTTTACACAGCTTTGGACCAGAGGAGCTGAAAGCAGTTTTTCAGGCAACTTTTGGCGCTGATTACGAATCCGCAGTCGGTTTTCGGCTCTCAGGTCAGGTTTGTTAGATAAATGAATGAACCATGGTTTGCAATTTTTAACCAAAAATCATTCTTTTATTTGGAAAAACATAACAAAATCATAAATGAAGTGCAGTAGAACTGTAATTTTTAGGTTCGTCTAACGTATATGAGACCAACAATAATTGCTCAGCATGCCTTCGTCCCAAAAACCCTTGTAGTATTTGAGGTTGTTTGTAAATCTTGGTTTAGTCGTTCTCCTTGCTCATCGCTAGTTCGAACAACCATTTTGTGGAAATACTTTAAAAAAATATTTGCAACAATCAGCTTGTATGCGTCACTCTTCCTTTTACCAAGGAAGTTTCAAACAATACTCATCAATGACTCCTATGTTGCTGCTTCCGTGGCCGATGAACGTTTAGTAAAGTTGTCGTTCATCATCAGTCTTCTAACATCGGGTCCGTCAAACTCATTTGATTTTGGTGTAAGAAATTTTGACAAAGAGCTTTCTCAGATACTGGAACCCCGGTCCATCTCGGTCAAGGGCCTTAACGAATTTTTTATAAGATCAAGTTTAATGTGTAAGGTGTAAGTAACGCACGAGATGAATCAAGTGTAGCACAGTCACTTTGTTGTCCTGGGTATACAACTTCGGGATATTTCAATGGCTAAAAATTTTGGAATTTATATCGACCACGTTCGTACTCAAAAGTAACTACCATCCATGTCGTTCTCAGGTTCACTTCATAGCATATGCGATGAAAATGGAAAATAGCTTCTCTCGCCCCTCGACAATTTGTACAGCTTGGTTCGACACTCGTTGCTGAACAATTTTGGTACCCTAGCTTTTCGTGCTATTGACACTGAATCCGAAGTAGTAAAGATAAGCGTTCTTCAAAAAATATGTTATGGCTTTACCCTTTTTGCTACCTATACACAAGCCACAAACAATAAAAATACTCTTCATTGATTTTACACGACGTTTTTGGCCTTTTTCACTCACCTTCGGTTTAGAACCATAAAAATACTCGAATACGAATGAAACAACCACGGTATTGACGCGAGACCTCGATACTGTCAACGTGAGAAATCAAAGAAATATGTCCAGATGGCGAGAAAAGTTATGGATTTGAATTCACTGCGCGAAATTACTAAAGAAAACACCTTCGTTGTCTCTGGTCCAAAAATTTACCCATATTTGTAAACCTGTTTAATCGGATAACACGAACTTGAATTATTTCGTTCGCTTGGGATTCGCGTGAATGAGGGTTTACTGTAGTTTTGAATCACAGCCAAATTTTAGTTACTTTAATTGGCCTGTTCAAAGCGCGCTGCAAAAATCCAAACATATTTTTGTACCAAAATACTTCAAAGTTGAGCCGAGTTGGTGCTTCGCTATGCATTTCCGAGAATACTTCCAAACTCCAGCCTTCTGCTTTTGCGTTTTACCTAAAGTATCGTCGAGTCAATTCAAGAGAACGCAGACTTTCCAACATATTTTTATGTCATTTGCAAGGCTTCGATGACGCGTCACTACTTCGATTTTTCTATGGTGGTCGATGACATTACGTCATTACTACACCTCCAGCCTTACAAAATGAATCTTCTGAACAGCGATAAGCACATTTCTGAGGCCACGAGTCTCGTTGAGTAGGACGTTCACGAGTTAATTAAAAATATTCATTTTACAAGGCAGGATGTGTAACAACCTAATGACATCGGTCGCTATACAAAAAGCGAAGTATAGGTATTACTTAGATCGCGATAACGCCCCAGTTATCAGCACTCGCGATTTACACAAGATAACGTTCAATCAGTACTGTGCGTACTTTGCAATTTATTTTGTTCCAAAAATTAACATGATACTGACATTAAAAATGGCACATAACTTAAATGCTAATCTTACGAAATGCTAATCTAACGAAGGCCCTGTACAATTACTTCCCACCACTTCCCTAAAATACTGAACCTAATAGTCATATTTAACCTTTTCAACCGAAAGCCAAGGTATTAAAACCTTGGTACATAATAATAATTTAATAGTTGTAAATATCAGTAAAGTCTTGGTCGCACCTACTTTCTAAACACATTGTACGGAACTCTACGAACAATTCTGAGATGTCTATTGATAATTACCAGATGATATTATTTGGCATCTACGCGAAATCTGGCATAGCCCTAGAATGAAAGGGGGTTTGGGATTACAGGCACACTCACAAAATGTACTGGCATTACACATTAGGAAAGTTCTATTGGTTGACGCAAACAGAAAGTTGCAGCCTCACAAAATTGCTGCATTTCCCGATGGCACTTTGAAGGACGTTCAGTGACAATAGCATTATTGCATTGGACCACAGACAGAAACTCCTAACAAGTATGGCTTGTAAGTGAATCAGACAATTGTTTTCCACCCTATTTCGTTGAAATGCATTTAGGTACGTACTGATGAACGGAAAGTTCACGATCATGAGTCCCACAGACCATAACTGTTTACAGCAAAGAGAGCAAACCAGTCGACAATGTGGCTTTTTTTAAACCGGCTTCTAACAATTTATCAAAATTGCATTTTATTGCTAATAAAAAAAGAAAGTTTCCTGGTATCAGCCGTAACAGAACGAGGCAGAAATAATTTAGGGCTGCGTTACACATACGTTTTGGGCATCAATAGGCTCTTTAATTTCCGAAACTACGCAGTTGCGAACAATAAAAATTGAAATATGAACACAGATAACAACACACATAATCAATGAATGGAAATATTGTTTGAACGTTTAAAAACCAGCACGATGGAATTATTTACCTACTATTTTTGCCTTGATTAGAAAATGAAGAGAATAGGTATACAGATCTTATCTTTCTATTTGGCTAAGACACATGCAAATGTTGATATTGATTTAAACTATGAACATCAGAATTCGTTCTTTTTTTGTATTTTCTGCCAGATTTAAAAGATTTTCGTATGTAAGAAGAAAATAAAATCCCCATCTGATAAAGCAAATCGCTCAAATTTATTGACAGCCTCTATCCGGTAATCAATACATTATAGTGCGATTTTTATAACTGTCGTTCAAGGCCGCACTTCACGGTGACATTGTCGCTGTATTTCGCTTCTTTCTCAGCCGTGCCACTAGATGTCGCATGATCGCGGCGCTGGATACGGTTGCGACATTAATGGCACGCGAAATGGTGACAATGCTACCGTAATGTAGGGCCCTGAAGGTCAGAGTTATAAAAACCGCACTATATCACATTTTCTCAATAGTAGGCAATTTTATCCATCACCCCTCCATAAATAGCCCTCTTCCGCGGTTCACAGCCTCGTTAACGACCCAGCAACGTAGCATGTACGACATTTTGAGAGACAGAACGTGAGGAGATGGAAACATACTACATACCTTCTGTGGTCGAACAACAAATCTATATATTTAAAACAGTGTTTTCGTAGAGAAAAATAAAGCGGTATACTACTCGAACGTCGTTATTTTCGCTACAAATGAAAGGTAGTGTGACCTATAAGTGTTATCACTTGCTCTTATATTTTATAGCATAAAAACTGAATTTTTATAATTTCTTAAAATAAGTAGAATAAACGCTAATCTGCATCATTTGACATTACTTCCTATTGACCCCCGAATATATTGTGTAGTTGGAATGATTATCCGTTTGTTGGGCGAGTTGCTATTGAACTATCAAAAATAGGAGACATATCGTGAGATTGCAGTCCGCGAAGTGAATATACAGAGCTTCTCGAGTTCGAAGATAATCTGTGCATTTAAAAACACGCTGAGTGTATATAAAAGTAATGTACAGAAAAAACGAAGTGTGTTTAACTCAATTTTCAGTGAATAGTGAATGTAGTGTTCCAGAATATGTAAACCTCCCTAATTATCATTACATTTACTTCAAGAATAAGCACTGAACGATATGAAACAATATTTTGAAAATTTCGATTTTCCTTTTAGTGCACATGTTGAACTTTTATCGTAACTTTTCTAGAGTCCTTTACACAACGTAATCGCAGGGTTTCAGCTAGTAGTTAAACAAGTTTTGTTGATAATCGTTCGTTACGTACGATACACGTATCTTTATTTGTGAGCGACGATAGCTATTCATGTAGAGCATTTGACAACAGGTCTGTTTCAGAAACCAGTCTTCGAGTCAACGATCAACCAAACGACACGAGCACAATCATTTTGAGCAATACGAGTTCCAATAACTACGTATTAACGCCTTGAAAAACGCTAGATAGAAAACATGTTAAGCGAATATGTATTATCGGGACCGATACACCTGGAAATATATCTGTTGTAACGTAATTTTAATCTGAGAATGTAATGTGAACTTTATTGTTTAATGTTAATATAATAAATATTGTTTTTTAGTAATGTGGATATTTTAAACACTGATAGGTTGTTTTGTGTTTGTCGAATTATCTCTAAGGTAATTTTGTTATTTTCCCGAATCTTTTCATGTGTGTTTTTTAAGTTGTTTCCATTATATTACATGCAGCATTGATGAGCTCAACAAAACAACAAAAGAAACGTTTGATGACTTAACCAATGCCCTTTTTGTCGGACAAATTTTGATCGATTTATTATTTTGTGCTTCCCGGTGCGCCAATTGCAGTATTCGTAAGTCCATATTTCCTGAGAGTGGAGGTGTTCCTTTCCCGCTGAAACATGAGGTGTGACGCCGACCTACAAGTGATCTTGCTGGGTCTCCTTCCTCCAGGGCACCGCTCCAGTCGGGCAAAAACTTAAGTTCCCGGCTGTTATGCCTGCATAAGTGTCACAGTAATGGATATATTGTAGGTGTTTATGTGTAAGGGTAAAGGCAGGGTGAGGGATGAGACGACGACCACGCGGGTTTTTAAGGGTGCTACTCCGGCATTCGCCTGGTACTGACTGTCGAAAAGACGTCTAGACTCAAACCCTGGGATCAAGAATGCACTAAGGGCGTTATAAGGGTTCTAATGTTCGAGCGGCGATAAAATACCCGAGGGCTTTTCGTCGCCCGAGATCATTACAACCAGTTACCGCCCGTGGCAAATAATTTTATTTTTTCCAACTAATTTTACTAATTCATATATACTTATTTACTAATTAACTAGACGTTAACTTGACTTCTTTTCATATCGCTTTTATAATTCCCTCCATAAAAGAACATGTAGCATCATTCAACTGTTTTTCATATTTCCGTCGTAACGATCTTCTCGACCGAAGGCAACCACAAGCAAACGCATATGAGTAAAAAATAAATGCCTTTATAGATCCTAAGGGTTTGAGGGTTCCGAGGTAGCGAGGTGGAATTGGTCTCCTGTTGAACAATCAGAAAAAAGATAAATGAAAAAGTGGAGCATTACGAAAAAGGTGCAATAATTTATTCCGCTTTGTACACGTCGAGGGGCAGGAGGAGGAGCAGGAGGAGGAGGGGTGGCGCCTCAGATGAACTCGAAGCCCTCGAACTTGCGCTCGGCCACCAGGGTGTCGGGCAGCAGCACGGCGCCGGCCAGCGTGAAGGCCGTGATGAAGGTGGCGACGCGCTCGCGCGTCTCCTGCGTGCGCAGCGCCACCACCACGCTGTCGCCGCTGTCCGGCAGGAACTTGAAGCTGGAGAAGCCGCGCGTCGCCACCAGCTCGCCCACGCGCGACACCTGCGCAGCAAAGCAAAACAACGCGCTGCAAGTCTCGCAGCTACAGGCTCGAGGCGCCATGTTTCCGACACCTTTAAAGGCACTTCACTCCAACTAATAGTAATTCTGTCAACTTTCAAAGATTACCCCGCCCCGAAACATATTCTCTTGCAACCCCACTTCACTCAACATCAACAGCCAGTATACGCCTTTCAATAAATCACTCACGTTTTTTCAAAATTACATTATTTTACTCTCCGAAATCCCTTGTGCTGGCAAATCCACACATGTAAAACTTGTCATATCATTAATTTCGACTTTAATGAATACCCAATTAATTTTCTTAGAACCCGCCAAACAGTGGCTGCGAATTGTCAGGCTTTCCGGGTGCGCTGGCGCCCTGAAGTTCAGCCTTGGGCGAAACGATTTTGTGCTATTCTGAGGCCAGAGCCTAGGCGATAGCTCCCGAGAAGTCGCTCATTTGTGACATTCAACAAAAAACACTAGTTCAGCAAAACGTACGCGATTCGAATTCTACACAAAAATACGTATGATCTGTCTTTTTAAAAACATTTTTTTGTGATTCGTGATAGATAGCGCCGTTATCTCAACAAGTAAGATATTTGCAAATAATTCGAGAAGTTACGTTTGGATTTGAAAAAATAAACAAACTGCTCAGTTTTTTCTAAAAAACCCTATTATACATGATAACAGTTAGGTCTCCACCAGCACCAATCAAAAAGTAAGGAAAAACCTTTTTTAAATTTTTTATATCAAATTAAATGTGGTATAGGGCTACTCTGGATAAGATGGTAAAAAGTGCCCCGAAAGCCAAATGACATACCGAGCAGTTGCACTATAACTCTAACATCAAAATAATATTTTTGACAGGTTTCCTAGCACGCGCTACACCACACGCCTCTACAGCCAAAGAAGGTGTTTTTTTTATTTTGATTTTTTTCAGTCAACTTAAACACTACTGGTATAGTCAATATGAAAATAATTCATACTATTAAAAAAATGTTTTGGTATTTTCTCTGCGGCCAAATTCAAACAAAAAATATTTTCGAAAAACAACAAAAAATATTTTTTTACTGTATTTTAACAATGGACTGGGCTTAGACTGGAACAGGCTCGAAAAATTTCAAAAAATATCCTCTCAAAACACAATTGTTTTGTGATGTATTTAAGATTTTTTCGATTGCTGGCTGCTGTTAAAAAAACAAACATTCTTACATTTTCCTTTTTGCCCCATTAAATCACCTTGATTTAAAATACACTTTGAAAAATGCAAATACTCTTTCAAATATTAATTTTTACGTTATAGTGTAACTTTCTCGTATGTCATTTGTTTTAAGGGGACTTTTTTACCGTCTTATCCAGACGGTACCCTTTATAGTGGAACTAGTGAATGCTAAAGATTCCGTATTCCTTTTCTTATTTTTCCTTCGGTCTTGGCTAGCTATAAGCGAAACGTGGCCATTGCCATCTGTCTCCACACAAATACTTTTTAAATTTATTCCTTAATTTTTTCGGTTTCTAATAGTAGAATGGAAATATTTTAAGCCAATATTAAAACTGCAGTAAAACCTCGGGTCCCTAAATACAAATTTGTTTGAAACTTTGGGAGACGTTTTTGTAAAGAAATGGCCTACTGTAATTAATCAAATTTGAAGCATATTAACATAAAATTTTTTTGAAGTTTTCGAAAACTTCATTAGAAGTCATTTGAACACAATTTAAACTCACATTACAACAGTGTTTACAAATCGCTGGAATTGTGCACATTAACGGCGTGAGAGATCTTTCAAATAATATTACATTTTGTGTAATTTTTGAAAACAAAAAATATACCCTTAAAATGAACTTAACGTCGTAATAAAGAGGGTAATTAGGCACCATCGCGTTCGAAGAGTTTGAAGAAAGAAAATGGAGCTGATTTTGATAAAATCGGCGTTTGAGTGTTTCTGAAATGCGGAATTTTAGCTACGTTTTCACATAAAACGGTTAAGTTTTACGGAGAAAGTTTATATGACATTACTTAGAGCACATGTAATAATAAATACGTGAACAAATTACCGCTAGTATAAATATTAAGTACAGTGAAAAACAAGCCACAAAATTATATTTAATGAAATTTTTGATAAAACAATTTGGATATAGAATATGGCGTTCATGACATTTTATGGAGAAGCATTTAGCACGGGCGGGCGGATAGACTGGCGGGACGGTTTTAGTTTCTATAAAAAAACACTTTTTCGGTAATCGGAGAACCTCAACGTGTATTTCCGTTGAAATTACGTTAATCGATCCTTCCGCGACTTTACATAACGTTCCGTAACTATCTCGTATATTACTTCGTATAGCTACTCCCGTATACTACGTAACGTATACGGGAAAGAAAAATTGTTTATGAATTACATTTCAAATGTTTGGAAGGACACAAATTCAAACAATCCGCATCTTCTGTGACTGTACTCTTAAGATATCACACTTCAATCGCAGTTTCGCTCACTTACATTGGTCATAAGGACGATTACGTTACGGTGCTGTTACCTCTTCTTCAAAAAATGTATCATAAATGACTGTCACCCCTGCATTTTCGCAAATTGGAGGATTTTTTCTATCAAAAAATCGCAGTTTCCCCCAGCAGCATTACAATATTTGTGTATACTGCGTAATCACTAGGCGAAAAAGTAAAAAGCATTAGATAAACTCGTAGTTAACAAAACCACAAGTAGATGTGAATAATAAAGAATGGTCTAGATTACAGTGACCACGGTGAACAATTTCTTACCATTACCAATAGCTTGAATTCTGATGTAACAAATACAAAGAAATCTCTCTGAAAGCCGACGCCTCTTAACGACCGATTTCTCTTGGAACGGGCACTCAAGTCCATATTCGAAATGCAATTGTATACCCGACATATGGCCGGAGGAATTCCGGAAATCAAGAAAAAGTGACCGATCAAGTATCTAGATATTCTTCTGCTATGCGACCTGTGTCACACACTAACGAATTACCAGTACGTGTATCCCCGGAAACGTCGATAATCATGAAAACGGATGAAATTGAAGCCGTGTTTCCCCCAGAAACAGAAACCTACACTTAAAAGGATCCATACTACTAACCAAAAAAGTCTCACACTAGCCTGCCCTAGTAGGGCAGGAAGACCCAAGTGATTTGTCACGGGACCTGAATTTATTCAGAGAAAAAATCTGATCTGCTAGGCTCAAGATTACAGTAATGGAAACTATTTGCTGCCAGGACAACAAATTCAGAGTTTAGAAATAGACACGAAACCTTTGCGCAATATTCTGCTGAAGGATACTTGTTTTTGTGCAGACATTACGGGGTTAATGGGTAAATTGTATATTCTCTATATTCCAGTTCAATGACACATGTTTATAGATTCTTCAAAATCTATTTTCAAAGCAGGAAATAATTCCACGGATGAGTAATGCAAAATCGAAGGAATACATTTTCATCCGCCCGCAAATCATAAATCTTATGATGGATGAAATATTGGAAGAAAATTTGCGAGACATTGAGTTAGCAGCTTTGCAATACTTTAAAAGAGACAATTATAAAACATTGGTCGCTGAATGGTTAGAAAATTACCCAGGTATTTCCCACCACCGGGGCACCGCCCCAGTCGGGGCAACGTCTCAACTCCCGACGGGTCTCCCGGCATGTGTGGTGATGTAGTGCATGTTAGTGTAAGAGGGGAGGATAAGACAAGGACGAGATCGCTCGCGGTCCGTGGGCCATTTGTTAGGGTACTGCTCCGGCATCCGCCTGGTGTTCGGAGAAACCACGGAAAATTACTGATCACAGCAGCTGGCCGCTAGAATTTCTTCTTCAAACAGCAGCTGAATTCGACCTAGCTAACAAGCAGTGTTGAAAATCCTACCACTGACGGGACTTGAACCTAGGACCACCGGTCAGAGGCACAGCAGTGACATCAATTAATACCCTGAGCAGTCTCTCCCGGTTTGGATGCTCGGTATATAGAAACAGTTGTGCAGCAGAAAATATTTTACTTGGGACAAACTTTTGTAACGGATTTAATCATTTAATGCCATCTGGCAAGGTGTAAAATAATGTACATGTATTGTATGTAATTTTTTTGTAGAGAGCTGTAGATACTATCGCCTGATGAATATGATTACAATGTCGAGTGTTGCAGTTATAGGCATCAACGTTTGCTGAAAATATATTCCGGCCCTTAAGTAAGCCATTTTTGACAAAAACCACTGATTCATATATCAAGAGGCGAGGTAAGATACCTAGAATGATAAAGAGAGGCTTACAACAAGCATGTGGGTGGGATTTGCTTATTATTCGTACAATTATTTTTTGTAATCTAAAAGTTTGGGGGCTAGAAGATGTATTTCCCCAGAATATTATGCCATATCTTAGGCGGGACTGGAACATCGAGATAATATACAACGAGCAGTGGGAGGCTGACTGAATTTGAAAAATTCTGAAAGATAGCATAAACAATTAATTTAGTGTTCAATTGCTTTAAATGGACGATCCATTTAAGGTTTGACAGAATATAAAGACCTAAAAAACCTTCTTACCTTAACATCAATGGCACTCCGTTATTTCAATGAGTACAAGGGCTGTTTATTATGAAATGGAAACTGTATTGAAAGTTTTCTTAATTAACTGTATTGAACATTTTCTGAATTTGTTATTATGGAACCAATTTGAAATGTCTGATAGTTATACTAATTTACGGTTTCTTTATTGCAGAATATTCGTATATCACGCAAAGAGAATTTCTTTGGTTTCTAAGGCGTCGAGGGCATATCGTTTACGTATAGTAGATAGAGAATTGGGGGCTAAAATTGGGACTCCACATTCAATTGGCAAAGAATCGGACAGGTGTGTACCATAACATTCCATTATTCCAGTAAGGTATTTTTACTCTTTGATCGTTGGTTAAGGTACCAGCATAACCAATCTAGAGTAATACCACGAATTCCATAAGAACGTAATTTTAAAAGTAAAATGTTATGATCAATGGCGTCAAAAGGTTTTGAAAGATCTAAAAATATTACAATAGGTACTTCATTTTAATCCATGGATGAGGCGACATTATTAAGAAAAGAAAATATGACTCCGTAGATTTTGATTTTTGAACCCCATGCTGAAAACGCGTCTTGTTTACTAAGAAAAGTTTCCATTCGTACATAAAAAAGTCTCTCTAATTTTGTTGAAAACCCAACTAGAGAGAAATTGGACGATAATCTTGAATTTCATTTTTGTTTCCTTTTTTGAAAAGCGGCTTAATCTAAGCTGTTTTAAAAATATCTGGAAAAATTCCTGTGCATAAGGATACATTAAATAGGTGAGGTGAGGTTTGGGTGTATAATGGAGGGCGCACAAGTCTTTAACAAACAATCCAAAAATTTGTCTAAACCTGCCAAACATTTTTTTTAGTCTACCGATTATTTTGAGAATTTCAACGAAAGAAGTTTCGGAAACGAACATCGTGACTAAAATGTTTGGGGTATTATCTAATACTTATATAATATTAAGGGGTATTATATAATATCTTATCTCGGGGAAGCGTCTGAAGTTGAATTTTGTGGATGGAGACCCTTAGTGAGATCAGCAATTCTCGAAAAGTATTGGTTAAAGATACTAGCCACTGTTGCCGTATTGTGCACATTTCTATGGTTATCCTTTAAAACAACTTTCTCTACAAGATTTTTGGTTAATTTGGTCGATTTTTTTTACTTTATTCCACATTGCTTTTGTTTTATTATTGGAGTTCAAAATATCCTGATTACGTTTCATGATTTTAGCCTACCTTATGACCTTTCTTAACAATGATTTGTATTTATTGAAATACAGGAGGAAACCTTGAGATATGTTATGATGCTTAGAAATGAAAGAAAGAATTCGTTTATTTTTACATGACATCCTTGTGTTATCCAAGAATTATTTCTGTGAAATTTTCTTTTTTGAAGAGGAAAGCAAGTGCTAAAATAAAATGAAAGCATTGGAAAATAATTATATTTATCGTTTGTATCAACAGTATTGCAAACCGCGTCCCATGACTAGCGGCAAGTAATTGACGAATAATTTTATTTCACTTTTAGTATATGATCTATTTACAAGCGTATTATTTAATGTGTCAATGAGTCAGTCTAATGGCACAAATTAAAAAATGCCCAATAACATCAGTAGATGTTGAAATAGCATTTTCAATTCACAAATGTACGTATGCAGATATTAGAAGTAATTTTTTTATTGACAATTTTGAAAAACATGTTATGATCAAATTTTTTCAACTACTACTGTCTGATGAATACATTCACATGTAAACTACCATTAAATTTAGTATTAGATAATAAATGTACTATAGAGCAAAACAATTAATGTTTGTTTTCATTTTTATTACATATTTCTTTAAGTTTTATTTGCTGCAATTTTGCATATAATTTGTCATATATCGCCTTTGCCATGCGTATTTTAGAAAAAAACTGCATTATATGCGCGTGTTTTTCCAAAAAGAAAAAAAAAACGCACACACATAACTCCGTCTCTAATTATCATATATCTGCTATTTCTGCGTCATCGCGATGGCTCTTAACCCTCGTCTAACGAAAAGAAACCGGCTACCTCTGCAAGAACATGGCGAGCGACAACACTGGCCCGCGAGCGGAATGGCGTATTTACAATTTGAAACTTTAATGCACGGTGACGCTTCGCTAAGCAGGTCCAATTTCATGTCGAGGCTCCGGTCTTCTGCGTACGCGATTAACTTCAGACATCCTTTAGCCTGCGCAACGCATTGTATGCTAAAATAGCTTTTTAATTAAAAAAAGCCATTTCTATTTGAACTACGAGACTGAAAGCTCTCATTCCCAACTCTCGTCCTGCGCTTTCGTTCACTGATCTCGCAACGTTCGTTCGGATGGATGGTTATGGATGAGCACGGTGGGGATAAGACTCCCTTAACGTATTTCACCTAATCTAGCCATCTCGTGTTGGCTAACGCGCAATTCACCTGTTTCAAGTCCAAATACATCGAAGCCTACTTCGGACTTTATCTACACATTTTGTATGATGTCTATTTATATCTTTTTTATGTCATTGAATATTAGAACTAGTGGAGCTACATCAGCACATACTTTCTGGCTTTATTTCTTAACTTGCAATTTTCGAAAATTCACAAATTTCAAAGAAATTAAGACCTGCGTCATTCGGTTATGCGTTCCGTGTTTTGTTCATGGGAGAAGAAACAGAAAAAAAATTGAACTTTTGCAACTCTCGAAAAATTAGGAATTTCAACGAAAATAATATGCACTATTCTTTAAACATACTTTACACCTTCCGAGAACAAAGTTTAATAAAACATGTGCAGTCATTTTTTGAGAAAATTTCGAAAATGTTCAGGTTTCATATAAAGTGTCACCAAAATCAAAATGTCTCAAGCCCATTTAAATCGATGATATTATCGATATTGGAGAAACATAGACTGCTCGGCTTAGGCGCTAGTAATAACCACAGTCGGGGGGACGTTTTGTCGTCGAACGATTTTTCGGCATCAAGGGCCCTCAACAACACTTCTGACGTGTTAGAGGAAGTAACTTGACATAAAAATCAATGTTTTTTAGTTTGCTTGTTCGTATTTCATGCGCTGACGTACCATTCATGTGAGATTGGGATAAAACTTTGTCAAGTTATTGCTTGCACTTGCGCGAAGAATATAGGTATAGTACAACGGGAATGTGCGTATGTCTGTCGCACATAGAAGCGCGTTGATGACTCTCCGTTTATGCTGACTCAAGCGCCCCTTAGTAGAAGCTCTACGCAACCCGCCGCACCCTCAAGTATTAAGCGCGCCTTTAGCTGCATAGTCTGTCCACTGCGATTGTAAAATATCGACCGGAATTATTAATTGAATCTAGACCAAGTTAATCAAATTTCTCCAAGTCTGTGTCGTAGAGAATGCATGCCCCAACTTGAGGGAGAACGTTTTAAGAACAGGTTACTTAACAACCATGTCTAAACCAGGACATTAATCCATACTCGCGAGAAAATCTTTCATCTATTAAAATATTTGCAAAGCGTAGCGTAAAACGTGATTAACAATCACAGACCAGTAGTGAGTAAGGTGTAATACATTGCAATAGCGAAGCGTTGCCGGTTCCACTTATTTACTATAACAAGATTTATTCGCTTTTTCGTTACCAGGACCTGGCAATAAGTTTTTCGTCAATTCACAGTTTTCCAGCACAGGATTACAATACTTCTACTAAACCATTTGCAAAACTTTGAAAGGAAACTATTATTCCATAAGATCTAATTGAAATCACTTAATGCAATTTATAAATAATATCCAAATTTTTATGTACTGTTTTATTTAATTTGGAGTGGATGCAGAAGTTGTATGTCTCCATATGTTACACACAGTCTTTTAACCGTTTTTTGACATTAAATAATTTAAAAATTACTACATTCAGGCTAAAACACTTGCCCTATTTTTTTCTTCCTTTCACAAGCTGACTAAAACAGAACTTGTTTCACAGTCACCATCTCCAAGTAAAAAATATAACATTGTATTACCGTCAAGGAGAAAACTATAAGTGAAATGAATTATGATTATTTTTACACAGAAAACCTCTCTTAGTATGTGGCAGGAACCACAACAGGTTTTTTTTTGGTGTTTGCTGTCAGAGGTCTTAACTTTCTCAAGCTTCTCCAAAAGATAACATTTTTCAACATTTTTGGATAATCTGATATGTTCTTCAATTTTTGTAATGTGTGCTAACTGAAAATTATGTTGAACTCTAGGAGAAAGAACAAGCATGCAGACAGCAGATTGTTCAATTCATTGTCAAAAAGTTACATTTATTACCAGCAGGTGACAAATTATTTGTTTGTGTGAATACAAAGGCAAGAACTTAAAACTTTATAAAGCATTCAATGTGTCAAAATGAACTCTTTTGTGTATATTATTTTTTATTTCCACCTTAAAAGAAGTAAAAAATGTAATATGTGACATGTTCATAAATAAAATTTTCTTGTAAAACTATTGCAGTTCAGTTTAATATTCACCTTAATTAAAACAAATTTGGATTAAATCTGTGTAAGTGAATTCCTGAGATTATCACTTTTGTACCTAAATAAGTGACACACCTCCTTAAGTGAAAATAAACGTTTTATTCCTTGAAATCTTACTATGTTTGACGGTATAATGTTATTTAGTTCTTACTTCAAAGTTCAATGATTCATTAAATCTGAATTTTTACCTTAATATCCTCAAAATCTTCATCAGCAGTGAGGATTAGATTGGTGCCCATTTCCTCATCTCTATGTTCATTATATGGATCTTTTGAGGCACGTCGTGGAAGAAACACCCATTTTTGATGAACAGGACTCCAACAAACAGCTTCATGAATCATGTAGCCTGGTAAAATAGTAAAAACATTAAACCTGTTTAACACTTAAAAAGCTTTAATAACAACTTCAACCAATATAGCATACCTGGGAATTCAATGCCAACAGCACGTCGCAACTTGTTATATTTTTCCCGCCAATTTATAGGCACTGCCTCACCACCTGGGGCAACAACTTTAACCCACTGCGGATTTAAATTAATCAATTCCCCTGTGGGTGATGTCCATTCCTTTCCTAGGCCACCAAGCCATAGTCGTCTATTGCGAACAGCTGCCCATTCCATCTTGAATCCTGAATAGCAAGCAAGAATAAATTGGAAAGGACTATTACACATATAAAAACACAAAACTGTCACAATTCATCCATATCAGAAGAGTTTGGCCATTGACTTTTTTTGACATACATGAATTTTCAAAAATTTATAAATATAATCACATAAACTTTAAAGTTTTTAATCTTTGAGCAAAATGATCTTCGTTTAATAAAGAATAAAAACTTTTAAATTTATAATTGTGATTTAAACTGTGGCCTAACTTTTCCAATATGAAAGGAATATTAACCCCACTTTTCAAGAATCTGACATATGGCTACATGAATAGTATAAGAGAACAGTTTTAGATAATCACAAGAATACAAATTCTTGATATACTATTTTTATTACAATTTTGAAGTAAAATAATAGAATAAATAATTTCTATGCTATTAAAATACTTGTTATTTCAAAAAGTTTTGAAAACAAACCTTTTCGAGTTCTTCCATCACCATCAGTCAGCACAATCCATGGAATTGCTTCTTCGTTGTCTATTTCATACACCACTCCAGTCCTGTCATCCACTGCAAGTAACTTTCCATTAAATGTTACCAATTCAGATAATTCCATTCCTCTTCCACTCTCACCTAGATTTGACTTTAATACCACAGGTTCAGCATTATCCCAATTCACAGATATATACTTATTTTTTGGATTCCACACAAGATAGCCTTTTTTAAAATAGCTGATCCAAGTATTTTCTTCACTTGTTGACTTGGACTTTTTATCCATATCACTAATTATTCCTATCCTATACGAGATTCCCTTTGGCATCTTCACAGGTGGCGTAAGAGGATAAGTAGAATTATAGGACTCTTGCTGAATAGTAACAGGAGATACCAAATGCTTTATACTTGGAGGAGATTGCACATGCCCCATTGTCACAGAATTAAAATAGTCGCTTGATCTATGCCGACTAGGTGAACTTAAAGTATATAGCACCAACAAAACGATCAATCCTATTGCGGCTATCGCACTAATGAGCTGTGTTTGGATTCTGAAGGTACTGTTTCCTACTCTGTATGCTGTTGGTGTCCGAATTGCCTGTCGCCAGTCGCGTAGTGACATTATCATTTCATATCCGTCTGAATCTTGAGGCATGGGTCCTTAAATGATTATCTTCACCGATCCATAATTTCTCGATCTTCTACACGTAAAATTCAAAACATGCCAACCACACACTTCATGGGAAAGTTATGACGTGCACCACACTTCACTGGAATGCATGGCCTAGGGTAAATGGGCGGGGAGCAAATCGGAGTTTTCACGTTTTCAGCCACCTCAACTTGTGCAGCAGCACCAGTGCTTCAGTTGTATTCTTTTGGCACGAACTCTTCAGTCTGCGGGAGATGGTCGGGAGTGAAACTCACTCAATGAGTCAGTGAAGTGAATATTCGGCATTATTAATTCTGGATTGAAATTCTCGATAAAAAGTAAATTAGTGTGATAAAATACACTATATAAATATTCCATATGCTTCCAGTTTCAATAATTTAAGTTTTCGAGAAAAATTATGAATTGATCACAAAGTGATCGTCAAGCAACATACAGTGTTCTTTAGGAAAGTAGCCAAACATTGAGCCAGTGAGTGGAAGAAATCGTGAAAATGGCGGTGTTAGCAGCCGCGGCTTTGCTCGATGAGCTTATGGGAAGAAATAGAAATATCGCGCCAAATGATAAACCAAAGGAGTTAAATTGGGAAGATCCCGAGGTAAATTTGAAGAACCTGCACCTTCTTCTCTCTAGAACACGCGATTCCCGTTCATAGAATTCCACATCGTGGATAGCATTGTTTCGGTTCAGACAATTAGTTCTATTTATTAAGTGATATTTTGTACATTTGAAGCTTAATTTGAAGTCCCAAATAAATGTTGTTATAATCTACATCTTGTTTTTCGTCTATTTTTGTTTTCTTTTCTAGTATTGCAAGCTGTATTTGGTAAAGTTCTGCCCTCATGATTTATTTGTTAATACCAGAGCTGATTTGGGAGCATGTCCTAAGGTTCATGATGATGAAGTTAAAGCTTTATATGAAAAGTCAAATAGTTATAAGAAACAACAGTATGAAGATGAATTTATACGTTTTTGTCAGAGTATGTTGAATGAAGTTGAAAGAAAGATAATCAAGGGAAAACAACGATTAGCATTAATAGGAAAAACAGAAACGGTAAGTATGATGGTGAAATATTAGAAGATTGTTGATTGGTAAGAGATGCAGATTAATTTAAAGTTAAAGTAGAAATTGCTAATGTTATGCATTGGTATTAGGTTTCCCTTTCTCCTGCCCAAACTCAACGTAATGAAGAACAAATTGCCTTTTTGACTGAAAAGATCAATGGGTTGGTGACTGAAGCTGAAAAAGCTGGTATCCAAGGAAATGTAGAACAAGCTCAAGGATTGATGAAGCTCTGTGACCAACTCAAAGAAGAGCGTGAAGCTTTACGTGGCTCTAATGAAAATAGCCACTGGCAACAGGTGAGTTATTGGCATTGAAATTTTTTTTTTGACTTCATCTGCCAATTTATCATAACCATATTACATTATGGTATGTTTGTTTTAATTTTTGTTTAAAATGTACTCTATAGCCTGAAAATGATTTCAGACTGCAGAACTTGCAGCAGCTCAAGAGAAACAAATGGAAGTGTGTGATGTGTGTGGTGCCTTCCTCATAGTAGGAGATGCCCAGCAGCGCATTGATGATCATCTTACAGGCAAGCAGCACGTTGGCTATGCGAAGCTAAAGGCTGCTCTAGAGGAATTGATGGTGAGTGGAGACGGGGCGGACAATGCTCATGAGACCTGCTTGGACCCTATTTCAATTACTAGTTATATTTTAGCAAATGGTACCCATTTGTGAAAATGGATGTTTCTTTTCAAAAGCACTTCATGCTTTGCAAGCAACAATTGTAGATTTTGCAGGCAAAGGTGAATAACAGCTTGGTAGGCATTACAAACCAGATAAATCATCAAATATTTTGATATTTTATTACTGTATGTTTTGACAATAATTACTGGAAGAGTGGTGGTGTTTTTCATTTCAAAAGTGTATCAACTCTATGTATGTAAGCATAATGTAACTTGCTGAGACCCACCCTGGCTCTAACTCTTGGTGGTTGATGCTGTAATATTTCTTGTAGTGAAAAGGCTTTGTTTCTGTGCAGGCTGCACGTCAGAAGGCCAGAGAGGACAAGGAACGGCGCCGTGAAGAAGAACGTCGTGAACGAGCAAGGCAACGAGAAGAAGAAGAAAGACGCCGAATGCGTGACAAGGAGCGCCGAGGCAGTCGTCGTGGTCCTGGTCCAGAAGAGGAGCAACATCGATCTCATCGTTCACATCATAGAAGTGGTCATAGTCCTCATAGAAGGCGTTCCCGTTCACACAGTCGATCCCATCACGAGCACCGTCGTCGTAAAGGGTCGGAAGAGAGAGGCAGGTGTGTACACGTTATGCTTAACTGCTGAGAATAAATTGCCAGTAAACTTTTTTACATAAATATGCTTACTCATAAGTGAAGTGAATTGTCAGAAACAAAGTAAAATTGTACATAAAGTTTCAAATAATTAAACTTGTGGAAATATTTCAATTATTGTTTTGTAGAAAAGTCTTATTGCTTTGCTTTATTTACTTCCCTTTTTCTAAATGTGTATGTCATAAAGGAACAGCCAAGTTGACAGAAGTACATACAAATACTTAAATTAGGAATTAAAAAGAAATTTTTTTCCCTGCAGGCATTCATCACATCACAGCAGTAGCAGTGGTCATGGAGGAGAGTACCGTGAGAAGCGAAGCTCAGGAAGTCGTCACGATAAGGAGCATCGAAAGGCAGATAAGGATCGGGGTAGGGATGCGGATATATATGATTGATGGGAATGACACGTCATTGTGATAACTGGAAACAGATTCTTTATAAATTTCGTGTAAACATATAATGAACTTTGCTGTGATTTTTCTCAGAGAAGACTATTGCATAATGTCATTTGCTTGAAAGCTATTATGTGGTGTGTGTTTGAGATCAATGTTGGTTTATATGTGATCATGATAAAATGATTTAAATTTTTTTGTTGGCCAGTGAATGATTGCAAATAAACGAATGTAAGTTTAAGTAAATAAAAGACCCCAAATATAATTGTTTAACTGATCTGGTACAAAAGTTCCAAATTAATTCAAAACCCATTAGCACCACAGTGCACTCCTATTAAATAGTCAAGATGGTTTGTTAATGAAAATAGAGATATATGAAGACCTTACAAAAGAAATTACAGAAAATGGCAATCCTCAATTAAGCAAATTAATACTTAGTTTTCACTCTTATGCAGATATCGTTGATATTTTATTTGAACATTGTCAGATTTGATAGAAATAGTGACTAAAATAGTTTTGTGAAAGGAAAAGGAAGTCCTATCACTGAATTTTTTTTTCTTTCTGAATGCCATATTAAATATTCTGTAGTGATTATCACTAACATGACAAATTAATATTAAATACAAGTCATAAAATAGATTAAGAGATACTATGAAAAGTTACAATTGTTTGTAGTTTAACATGGAAGTACCCCTTTTCTAGTTCTATAAGTTGCAATTAATAAATGAGGCATATCTGAAATACATTGGCATGAGTTCTCATACACATTTTGAAAAGAAATGGGGGGAAATTGATGGTTTCTTAATAATTACTATGACACATGAGAATTGTGATGGTTGAGCATTATGTGAAAGAACCAGTTTTTCTTCAACCATCTTATAAAAAAGAAAGACCAAAGAATGTTATATTTTGTTTAGGTGTGAATGGGGAATCAGGACGGCGGAGCAGTGGTAGGCCTCCTGCAGAAGCTGAAGCGTAACGTCTGCACTGCTCCAGACAATCAGTGAGTGAGCACAGGCCACAGGTAGGTAGGGCTCCGGCAGCTGCCTAGCTAACTTTGCTTTACCTTGCAGATCTTCCAGGTAAGTGGTTGCCCCTCCCTATCCTCAGCTGGGCACAGCATCTTGATAGGATTTGCTTTTTACAGAAGACTTACTTTCACAATTTGCATGCACTTTGAAAGTTGTTAAACAAAATTAGAAGGAAAGTAGGGGCTTTCATGCTGCAGAACTTTGAATTATGTATTTGCAAGTAAAAATGTAGAGAAGTGAAGGTAGAATCCATTAGATATTTTAGTATGACATCTTACCCTGAAAAGGGGAAAGTTATTTATTATACATCTTTTATAGTGACTGCTTCTGTAAGTTTCATGCTGCTTCAAAGTCCTAATATTGCTAAACATTAGGATTTTTAATTTTTTTTTTCTTTCTTCTTTTCATTTTTGTCTTGCATATAGCATTATAATAACTTATCCAAGCAGAGGTTCTGATGTTACGTATACTGTGGTGCAAGAGAATAAAAGTAAATATCTGTGCATTGTGACTAGATATTTTGAAGGCTTAAGACAGTTCTCTCATCATCAGATTTAGAAAATATAATTATATTTTGGATAATATGTTTTTTTAAGGAGTGATATTTCAAGATTCTTTTAAATTTATGATGCAGTATAATATACAAAGGTGAGCTGAAAAGTTTTGCTCACTGACTGGATCATTAATTTAACATAGTATTTGCACACAATTCTCATTTTATAATTCTGGTCATGAAAAATTAAGATGGGTACATTGTAGTATTGAGGTAATTTGTAAATTCATTTTATGGCAGAAAACCGAGTCAAATAGAATTTGTCACATGCATTTCATAATAAAATAATAATTCATTGGCATCACGAGCACTATTTGTAAATGAGAAGTGCTGACATGGAACAACACTTCACTTCACTTGCTCACCAATTTTTTTCATAGTTTGCCAGTTGTTTGTGTTTTGAATACACTATGAATAAACTTTGGTAAAAATTTAAATAAAAAAAATTTTTAATAGAGATGCACCTTTAAATTAAACAGTAAGCCACATTTTTCATCTTGGCCAATTTCTGTTACCCAAATTCATTAATCAATTCTTCCGGTTGCTATTGATGTACTTAGCAAGTTGCAGTAACGAATCATTCAGTGCAAAATTTCTTCTGAGCATTCATTATGCTAGGTGCCAATGTACCAAGTTCAACGGCTCACATATTAAAGCAGTTTTTTGTCCAAACATATTGTAAATATTGTGGAAAAAGATTTACATTGCAGGCATGCTCCATTCCACGGTTACAGCTACTGACACTAGTGTAATTTATAGTGTGTAACTTAATGTGCAAGTGTTCATTGTCACATTTTAAGTGACTGCATTAGATTTCAGCTTATGTACACTTTGATTGGTGTATCATACTATGATTGTTATGCATTGTAGTGACACCACTTCCCATAACGCCACAAGTTACATTCAGCCATAATTCAGTTACGAGTGAAAAATACTCTGATTTTAAGTAACTTCAGTATAACTGCATTTGTTGTATTCAAAAATTTATTTATACTTTTTGAATCTCATGCCTCTTGTATAATTTTGAAATGTTTATTTAAATTGAGGAGGGATATAACTTGTCTAAATTTTTAATTTAAACAATACCATTTTCCCATACAATTATATATTTTATAGTGATTAATTTTATCTTCATTAGAATTCAGTGTTGTCGGTTTTTCTCAAAAGTTAGTAGTAAATTTTTAGTCATTTTAAAGAATTATCCGTTGGAATTGCGTGAATTCAATATTTCATAGCTTTGTGTAAAAAGTTGTACACAGTTGGTGAGGATCTTCGATTTGCATTATCAATAAAAATCTTGGTGATTAATAATGTAATATGAAAACAGATTAGCTATAATTTCAGAAACACTGCCTATTGTCATGGTTAATTTCCCACGAAAAGAATTCCCCTTGTTCATTCCAAATTCCAATTCCATAACCCTCTTTTATATATTCTAAATATAGGAAATTCTTAAGGAGAGAAAGAAGTTTTGAATGTTGAGATGCTTGTGCCTGGTGCACTCCTGTTCCTTTGTGCAGATGTGATTGCTTTTATATATTCTTCTGCAAATCCTTTCAGTTCCACTCTTCATCTTGGTTAAAAGACCCTCAGTGCACCCTGCCTTGTTCTGTTTCCTTGTTTTATTCACTAATGGTGATGGGAAACAGTGGTATATTATTTCCTTTCAGAAATTTGTTGTTTATAATGAAAGTCATACTGTTACTTATTGCTGTTTTGTAGGGGTGGGAATGGGCTATGGAATCAGGAGGAAATGGTGTAAAGAGCTTGTTTCAAAAGTGTGTTTGTGTGTGTGTGTTTGTTTGTGCACTCAGTCTAAGCTTGAATATGGTATTGGCAAAGCAATTGTAAAATGATCAGTGTAAATGATTGTAAGAGGGCAACAGAATATTGAAATCTAGATTTTATGGGGTGAAAACGTCTGTGAAAAATGTGAGAAGATTTCATCACTAGTAGAAATAGAAATTTACTTTGGTGGGTGTGTGTACCAATCCCATGCAGGCCATTTTGGCAGGAAGAGTGTCCGGTGGGTGGCAGCTGGCCCTGTCACTTGCGTGTTTGTTGTTGGGCCAAGGCCTGACAGCAGCCACTCAGCACTTGGGCCCAACACCCCGCCTGTGTGCAGTCGGGTCCTGTTGTTGTAGCCGACTGCTGTCGTCGAATAGGGGGTGAAAGAGGAGAGTCTTAGTGCAGGTATCTACCAAAGATTTCTATGCCAGAGGAGAGAAAGGGTTGTGTCCTTCAATTCCAGGGTAGCTGTTGGACAGGCCGTGCCTGATCCCTTAAACTCATATGAGTATGGGCTTTCCAAGGTCTTCAGGCCCTGTTCAGGGCATTGCGAGGTATGAGCATGTGGCCTGCTCACGAGAGGCCAGGAGCTAGAGGCTATTTGGCCGATCCCCATGCAGCTGTTTATGAAATAAGCGGTGCCTGTCCGTGGCAAACAACACTTGCACGCAGTAGCGTCAGATGACTCGAGGTGAGGTGTGGGTAGGGGAGGGCTCCAGTCTTATTGCAGTGCAGTCACTTATTCCCTAGGTCTGCGAGGGCAGCTGGTGAAGCGCTACCACAGCATCTTTTTGCCCTCAGAAGTGTGTTAGAACGGAGCGATGTGGAGGTATTTATGCCACACTGCCATTTCATTGCTATGTGTGTATGCAGCTCTCCTGTCTGGAGATGCCCATGCCCTTGCCCTTTCCCTTGCTGTGCAATCAGGGCCTGGGAGTCTTGTGTCGAATTGCTTCACTTACAGTAAAAGCGTGTTGAGCTTTGTGAATTATGGATGAGCTATTCATAGCAATATCTGAATGAATGCTTTATTCTTCATGTTAATATATCAACTAAATTTATTAGACTTGTTTTAAATTATTTCTGAAATCATTATCTTTTTATTTAGCAATGATAAGTGCATGATATAGAGCTTCTACTGTAATTGGGCAAATCGTCTCCAAACCACTTAGATGTGTAGGCCTAAATTTGGCCAAAATGATGGTTTCTTGCAGTATTTATATTTACGTTGTCTGTTGCAGCTGCAACTTGACTGGTCAGTGCGAAGCAACACCTCCAGACAAACCAGGACTGTCTCAACAGAAGGATATGCTGCCTTAAACAAATGCCACATTTCATACAAGGGAGGCAGTCCAAAGATCAGGAGAACTAGTGACAGCGCCTTAGCAAGGTGACCTTAGTACATAAGTCTTATCCTTGTAGATAGTTGCCTGACCCTTATTTTCAATGTAAACACATTCCCTCTTTTAAGATCTTGATCAGTTGTTTCTCAGTTGTGGCAAATGTGTGTAAAATTCATTAACTGTGTCCATTAGACTTGTACATGAGCAAACTGGCTTGCCCTGAATGTTCAGCTGCTAGCCTGTTCTTATATTGTATGGTTATATTTGGATAAATTTTATTTACCAATTTTTGTTTACTCTTGGATATAACTATATTTTTATTTTCAAATAAATGGCATTGTTGCAACTATACATTATAGAGTTGTGAATTTGGAAGATGAAACATAAGCATCTGAACAAATAATATATTGGTAACCATCAATAGGAAGGTCTACACTACAAATACGACATTGTTTTGTGAAGTCGGCATGGATCTTAAGCAAGGTATGTTGCAACATTAGTTTCCCAATCAATGGGAGTGGCCGCAAATAGGGTGTTGGAAATGCAGGAGACGGTATCTTCTGTTGTGCTCATTGCCCTGGACCTCTTGTCTGACTAATTGTGTAATTGGTCAAGATTAATTTATTTTTGCAGTATTGGAAACTTATCCATTACTTTTTCCTTCTTATTATTAACAAACGATTGGAAATCAGCAGGAGGCTGACAAGGCATTGACCACTGGTTCTTCATCACTCCAAATGCGGTCCCTTTCTCTACCTGTTGTGAACAGTTCATATGATTTGTTTCATTTATTTTTGTATATGTTGTAGTTTTGTACTACATGAAAAAAAAAAAATTGATGTGAATTTTCTAATTTGTATTGAATGTGATGAACTTAATAAATAAGTGCATCTTGGTATGAACTGATTAGAATTTTTACCACTTTCCTAGCTCCTGCTGTCCTTTGTTTTCTTGCCATATCATGTTGGTTTTTGGAAAGGGACTAAAGTATTCACAATTGTGTATGCCTGTTATTTACTTTCAATGTAAATCCTGCAAATGTTCATTTACCCAGAGAGGTGTGAACTAAGTTTTACGTGAGACAAATTGCCGCAATAATTTATTTAAAAAATCGGTTTTGAATATATGATTAAAAGAGGGGTGAGAATTAACGCACTTAGACTTTGTCTCAAAGATTACAAAAGTATTTGTTTCTTCATGTAAGATATTGAATAATTGTAATATAATTAGCTACGGCTGTGCAAAAATTGTTTCTGTGATCATTTGAGTAGAATTTTTAACGTAGTGATGTTTTGAATACACGTGATATTTTCAATAGTCACAAACACTACTGAATGTTTGAAAAATCTTATTTGGACAGTCAAATAAACAAGAATATTACGATCAACACCAATAATATTAATAATTTAACACCCGGTATCCTTTTTCCTTGTTTGACAATCAAAAACATGTCTTCAAAAAAATGTTTGTCCCGATAATGTTGGAACACAGTTTTAATTAATACATTTGTCTGAAAATGAAAACACAAATTTTGATGATAGTTTAAAATGAAAGAATTAAAAATAAAATTATCAGTAATCGGGGATGAAACCATGGAAGAAAACAATTACAAGTAAAATATATGTACTAAGTACAAAATATACATAACAGGTACCAAATCATGTTAAATTAGGCATTTTTTTAATTTATAAAAAATAAAAAAGAATAAATAAAAGTAAGGGGAAAAAATTCCCTTTGTAAATACATACCTGCTTCAAGGAGGCGGCAGGTATGAACAGGTAACATAAAAAGTCATAATTTGAAAAAGACAATGAAAATAAGTATAAAATCCAGGAATACCAGAGGGGGAAGGTACATGTCAAAACAGATGTACACTTAACAAAATGAAAGGCAAATGGAACATATAAGTACAAAAATGTTATAGGGAGTTCTTATGTGGATATTCAATTTCAACATGTATTGTGTGTGCTTTTTATGTAATGTCTCAGAGATTAATCTTAAATATTTTATAAACAAAAATTCATTTAGCCAAAATAAGAGCCCATGGAGCAAAATCAAGGCAATGTTTAAAAATTGAGTTTATTTTGTGTCAGTCTCCATTACGTTATTAAAATGTTTTTTTATTCTTTGAGTGCTCTTGTTGTCTGTTCTGAATTCATGACAATTAAGGTAATAAATTACATTTTCTTTATCAGTTTCAGAGATTGTATGTTTGATATTTCTAAACAGATTTTATTTAAGGGGCAATTTATTCTTAATTTTTATGTCAAATTTAAAATCAGAAAACTTTTTCCGAAGACTATTATTTATTCTAGGAAAATAGAGTGTGACATTGTCAGGTAGAAGTTTTGCTTAACAATTCCACAGATAACACTGACAGATCCACTAACCATCAGTTGTTTGTTTATTGTTGGTTTTTTAAAATTGCTATGTATTTTCTGTGAGAATACAACGTTCAGTGTTCAAATTAATGGTATGGTGTTTTAAATGGGAAAGATTAAATGTTCTATCAACTAAATTATAGACCATGCCAATTTTCTGACGAAGAGGGCGAGTTAAAGAGTGACCAAAATCTTTTTGTTCATGAACAAGAATAACCTCTGTTCAGAATTGATACAGAACCCTCAGCTTTGACTTGAATCATGGAGTGACAATTACTATATTATTTGCTCCTAATTTAATGAAACCTGTTGGCCAATAAGAATAAGACAGACCCATCTTGCAAGAACTCATGGTGTGAAGAGAAAAACATGCACAGCTTAATTCCTCTGAATGCCTACTGTATAATACATAACAAATTGACGAAAAAACTCACAGAGAAACAATTCTCATAGCACCTGATACCATTGCATTTCTACTGGCTTGTAGCAAGAGCTAAATACTGAAAACAGCCAATAATTACGAAATAGTAATTTTAAAATTGGAACAAAAATATCTCTAAACTTAAAGCATATACTGCAAATTGATAGAAATATATTAAATAGTCCTGTCTCATCAAAATGAAGGTTCCCCTATAATAACAAAGGCTCAGATTCTGATGACTTTAAAATTCATTGAAAATGACTTTAAAAAAAAGTCATCCCCCCTTATTTTTAAGTTCTCAAAAATTTGTATGAATATGATTTATTCAATGAATTTTAAATTAAATTTATTTATGTAAAGTTATTTTTAATATAAAGTCTCTTTTTGTGGGGGAGGGAATGTGTCCTTAGCTCCAATCTTTCGTTTTGAAAAGTTGAGGAAGTTACTGAAGATCTGAGTAATTTTGAGAGTTCAAAAAACAGATTCCACTGCAGTAGAGAATTTTGTCATGAGCTGATGAACCAATAAAACCTTTGTTTTAGTGTGTCATTATAAATTCAGGAAACATTCAGTAACCTAAACCATGGAAAAGAAACAAAATGTGTTTAAATGACAAAAGTGACGCTAAGGTCAACAAAAAATCACCCAATAAATATACATTTCTATCTCCTATAGGTTGTGATAAAGATTAATTTACAAGTTTGCTACATCTAGAATGCACCAATGAGAAGATGATGTGTCATCAGAATCCAAGCCCTGATAATAACAAATTAATGAATGTTGCAAATTGCAATTTTTTTGTTATTGTATCAGGTGTGAATGTAGATGTAATTGATTACTAATAGGTAATTACATTAATGCCCAGTTGTAAAAAAAAATGTAAACAAATTTCATTGAGTATGATTGTTTCAGTGAAGTCTTTGTTTTTCTCAATACCAAATATGGTGGCAACTTCGGGTGCACAAAGAATTCTCTTCAACTTCTTACTTAAAAAATAAACTGAAATGGATTTAGACAAGGGTGATTCTTTATCCATGTTCCTTAAATTATAGAATCCACTAAACTTTTTAAGAATAATCCTTTAATGGTCAGGCCGAAGAGCAGGCTAAATGGCCTGAGCCTCGCCATCAATAAAGACATTTATTTATTTAGAATGACCATTCTGTTAGCCAATCAAATCGATTTCCAACAATGAAAATACCCCACAAAACAAGGAATAATAATTTTTCAACAAATGTTGACAAAGTAAATCCATCAGTATTTCCAGAATTAAATTTCCCCGAGGACAAATTTATTTAAACATAAATAATAAGAACTTCTATATCAGATAGCATTTTCAGGATGTCTTCTGTCACAAAATGTAAGAATATACACAAAATTATCTGTGTGTAAGCATTAAAAAATTAAGATTTTTTTTAGTAAAAAGTAATAAAATGTATTTAATGTTGGTTCCTGGAGCATTGAGTGGCAGACAGCCATGATATAAGTCTCACCCGTATATTTTCAAGTACATCTTTTATTCTTATTTCATTTTTTTGCTAAAAACCTTTTCATAATAACATAACCATACTAGTTATATTAGTCAATGAAATGATAATATTAGAATATCTGGCTATTCTTAGCCAAAAAGTAAACAAGAAAGGAAAGCAATGGAAAGGAATACTTTGAAGATGCTCAAGAAGTAACAGCCTATTATTGAAAGCATGAAAAACTTAAATAACTTGACTATTTTTAATCCACTGCATGCAAATTGAAAAGAAAAAAGGGGGGGGGGAGAATAAAAAACACACACAAAACAACAATGTTGTGTCTTAAACCTTTGATCCCCACCCCCAACCAAAAGGCGCACTCAAAAAATACTTGCCCTAGACATCTACAGTAGAGAGACTTTGACAATGACATCCAAAACCAGAAATAGACAGAAAACACTTATTGGTTTGAACACACTGAATATGAATGAATGTAATAAAATGGCCAAATTTTATATCTCACACCAAAACAAAAAACAAATGTTAGAAGGTACATCCTAGGGGCTCAAAGCAAGTCTTGAAGCTTGGAGGTGAAAGGAGATAATGATTTTCAATTTCTTAATAGCCACAGTCAAGATGAGTCTTCTGAAGTTTCAACAGTTCATGAAAAGATGGTTGTTCTTGGGTAAGTAGAAGAACAAATTTTCAAATTAAATAGATTTAAATTAAATTCAAATTAATTCCACCCTACTGTACCATACTCAAGATAGTAAAAATTATGATTCAGGACCTATGAAATTTCTTTATTACAAGTCCCGTGTCATTAAATTTACTTAGAATCATTGTTCTATGCACTAAACTGATGTACATTGTCAAGAAAAGTATTTCAAGGTGTGGTAGAAGTTAATGGAAAATTCAATTCTTGCTGAACATTTTAAAATAAAATAGAAGAAATTTAATTCTAAAATATTAATATATTTTAGACAACGTAATGATGGGCTGGTAAATTTACGCAAGCTTTAGCCCTACAATATTCATGCCTGCTTTCAAAAAAATGTGAAAGAGATGTATTTTACAACTTACAGAACTGGGGTATGTGCAAATTAAATACAGGTTATCTATTTAACATTTAATTTTTACATTACGAACACAAGAGTATAAAAAAGGTGTTGCTCTTAGGAAACATCGTACTAGACCATTATCTTGAAATTCGAGAAAAACCTTTCCATGCCATACAATGAGATGAGGGCATGTTTGTATATTGACATAATGGTTCTAAATATATTATTTGAAAGCTGGGAATACAGGGAGTATTTTCTTGTATGATAATCATCTTTCCATTTTAACATTTATACATTATGTTTTTATTCAACGAACAAATTTTATTTTGCCTACACTGACTCCCAATCATCTAAAAGCTTTAGTACACACAAGTAAATCATCAAGTCACTTTCTGCTTTGCATTAATTAATATTTTTTATTTAAAAATAGAAGTTTTTTTTGCAAAACATAATAAATATGCAAATAAATACAAATTGATGCACCAACTTCTTTAACATGCAACGCATGCTAATAGTTTGTTGTTCTTTTAAATCTCAGATTCAATATTTTCAATCTTGCAAAATTCTATATTGTTGAGTTGACTTATTGATTTCAAAACATGCCCTATTCAAAACTGAATTTGTTTGAAGTATTTTTAATCATTTTATAAAGAAACTACCAGAAATCTTCAGTTTTCTCTTTGAGGTAGGGACAAATATTTTCCTCTTGTAAACAGTTCTTGTGCAAAAATGAATAGAATAAGGCATTTTAAAGTTGTGTGGGGGCCTTTAACAAGTTTTTAAAAGATACTTATTCTTTTTAATTCAAAATTTCCACTGCAAATATGAAAACTTTATTCTGTTAATAAATTAGTTGTACTAGTACTTAAACATTTTCTAGGCAATAATTAATATTGCATGTTGTATGAGTCACTGACAGTTTAAAGGAGATGCTAGAAGCAGTGGTACCTGAGGGGGCAGGGGAGGAGCTGGGACAACTTGCCCCATCTAATTCCAATTAAATGTTAAAAGTTAGTTCTGTTGTCTGGGTAACTGAATTCTATAAGGAACCGCTATGTAGTTACTGCCCAAGGCAAAAGGAGAAAATTTCTTTTCTGCAAGAAAAAAGAACAGGGCATAGAAAATTCAGTTTTTCAACAATGCTTTGTAACAAATACTCAGAGAAAAGTACAAGAATATGTAACCCAATAATAGACAATATAAGACATTTGAATTATTAGACTAAAAACTTGTTGCGTGTATATTATTATTGAATTGTAAAAATCATAGCACACAATTTTCTCTCACAGGAGATATGATTTATTTTCATAATTTCACCAGAGGTCAGTTTTTGTTGAAAAAGAATTGGTTCCCGAATTAGTCCCAGAACAACAAGAAAACCAATGAACATGGCAGAAGAAACAGGAAAGTTACTCACAATGACTTAAATTGTTAATAGCAAACCGTTGGCATGGTAGTGTCTGCATTTACAGTTAGGAAAAGGTTATTTGAAGTTAAGTTGAGAGCATGGAAGACTAGGAAAGAAACAAAACTTACACAAGCAATGAAAATTAAAGGACTTGATTGGACTAAATGATTTGAAAACTGGACCAATGGAGATTCAAACAAAGTAACCATGCTTTTGGAAAAATTAATGAAGATTGAACCATAAAATTGAGCCCTATTTGTCTTTTAAAAAGTATTTTCCTTTATGTAAACATCTTTGCTTACATACTACTGAAACGTCTGCTCTGTAACAAGATTTAGCTAGTCAAGTTTCTTTTTATGCTTAAGATATGTTTTAGTGACGAGTCTATTTGCAATAAGGGAAGCATGTAGACAGTATGTGTACACAAGAGGCTTACACAGAAGCAGCTTAGCGAGAGCAACATCTAAAATTTTTCAGAAAATTTGCATTTTGTTGAAAAAACACAGAAGCAAGATCAATTCAATGAAATATTAGAAAAATAAATATTGCCTATAATACACAAGTAATTTTCAAATGGAAATGTCCATGCATGCACACCCATTTCCCAAAGCTGAGAGTACTTCATCTTATTTGCAGCAAAAGGAGGAGAAAATTTTACCCTAACCTGTATGTTGTCCAGCAATGAATCTAAAAGAAAATGTATGGGCAGTAATTAGAAGTTTTTTTAAAAAGCAAAAATGGCCACTAACCAAGGCTTGGGGCTTAAACTCAAAAATATTTAGTTTCTCGACATTGATATAAAAATCCTGAGAAATCTTTATGCATTCAATAGTGCGAGGGTCAAGACGCTTAAAAGTTATTAATGTGATTCTGCAGGAGATTAGAAAATTTTGAGAGTTGTACAGCAGGAAATGTTTCAAAATCATTAAATTTACATTTTAATAGTATGAGTAGTTTTTTCACTTGCTAAGCACCAGAATTCCACCTTCATGAAAAAGGACATATCTTCCTTTACCCAACATCATCTCTTTAATGTTAAACAAAAACAATATATTAGATATTTTAAAGTTAGTTTTTAACCTTATAATTAAAAATAAAGATAATGTCTCCATCAAGCTTTAGTTGCATAATTTGAACAAATCTGTAACTACAAATGGAGCAGTACAATGGTCTCGCATACTGAACGAAGGAAGTATAATCTCAGCAAGAATTGAAGGTATGATTTAGTAATGCTTATGCAAATTCAGAATTGCAAACAAACAAGCAGACTATGAAACAACTTGAGATGATAATAATAATGTACTCTATCATGGAATCTGTTGTCCCACAGTGAGGCAATTTTCAAATACTGCACTAAAGATTACTTTGAACTTGCAACAAATGAAATGTAGAACAAAACTTTTGAAAATTGTCATGTACTGATTTAAAGAAGTGCAAAGACCATTTAAGTTTGGAAAACCTTTACACAACTTCATTTAAAATCTGAATGTAGCCTAATCCCTAGCTTAAACAAAATTTTTGCCCAAGTGGTTCAAAAAATGATGAAATATGTGAAATTTTCAAAAATTAAAAAAATGTTTGTATGAATTAGTATTTGGCACACTTTGTATAACAAATTTTAAGGGGAAAAATTTATTCTACTCAAATACACAGGCCTTAAAATGAAGACAAAGTGGTACCAGTACATCTTTCCGATACTGTTAATGGTTTAGATAGATATTTTTGAAGTTAAAGGAAAGAAAGACTAGAAATAAAATCCTAAAATACTGCAACTATACATTTTTATGTCTTGTACACAAACACTTTCCCTCTAAAGGGGGGTCCACAACCCCAATCTCAATTATCTGTTGTGTTTTTTATCCAATTTCCATGGAGCAAATTAAAATGTAATACCCTCTGGAAAGTTGTCTGTTGTATCATTTATAATATACCATAGTCAAAAACTTTAAACAGTGCTACTGCTGGATAAGGAATTGCCCTACCCTTCTCAGGGGGGGAATCAAACAGGAGCGGTGTATCTAGCCTTTCCAGGACTCTTGATTCAAACATTATATATTCCCTCCCCCTCAAAACATTTTGTCTAACTGAAAAAAAAGCGTGCTGAAAACGAATTGAAAAAACTTTATTAATCAGCAAATTCAGACAAGTCCTGAGGACTGTCAATTCGACACACTGATCTATAACTTCATTAAGATTCGCTTTTAACAAGTTTGTCACTTTACTCTCTATGGACAATATGCTACGGTTTTATTTGTAATATTTTTAGCGTGGGGCTTGGGGAAGGATTACTGTATATTACATTTGAATTCTTTGACTTGAGCATTTCTTTATGTTTTAATGAAATGTTTCAAATCACATAACGAAACCCAGAACAGAGCCCCCCAGAACTTTAAATGAAGCAATAAATAATTGGGGCCCCGGGATGTCAAATTACAAATGTGGAAGACATTTTTGCGACATCCTAAAATATGAATTTTAACTTTACATTTGTTCATGAATGGTAATAAAGAAATAGTATTCAGAGAGGCCTTTAAAGGGTTACCAGTTATACAAAAGGAAAACATTGTTTTTAGGGGCCCCTTGTATTTGCGGCCCCAAGTAATTACACTTGCTAGGCCAGCGGTAGTTACACCACTGGCAAACAGTTTTGAAAAATTACAAGTTCTCTGATTAAGATATAAACAAAGCAGCAGGTGCAAATGCAATCCACAACACATGTTAACATTGAGATATGTATCTTAAACCATAATCTACAAAATGAGGTATTTGAAGATGTTCTATTAAATTTTTGGACGATACCCCGAATCCATAATGTAGTTTGCCAAGAACTTTCAAAGTCGCATTTCAGTTGATTTCATTCTTAAGGATTGCCCACCTAAGGTTTACCAGAAGAAGAAAAAAGAAAAAAACAACAACTGAATTTGCAAAAAAACATGAGGGGGAAATAGGCAGCACAAGTTTTGTATTTTTTTAAGCTGTATTCTTCCAAATGAGATTTATTTGAGCCTTCTATTACATTCTTGAGAGGTTTTGCTCTTTTGAGTATCCCCACTATTTTGAAGCGTAGTTGGGTGGTTATGAAATTATCAAAATCACAAAATTATGAGGAGGAGTTACGATTTAATAAAGAAAGCCAAGAAACACTGAAAAAATGTATGTCAAGATTTGATGGAAATTCATATTCTGTTGGTCCTCGATCCCAAAAAAGTGTTTCTATTCATGGAGGGGAAAGAACAGAAGAAAGGAGGAGAAATTCATATACTATATTCATATTAATAATATGCCTTCAAAATACTTGTAGCAAAATTTGACATTGTGGAACAGGCATGCACTGTCTTGCTTGTGTAGAAATCTGTTCACCCTTGGGTTCTCCCTAAATTAAAAAATATGCCATGATTACACACACAGGCAGATTAGGAATATGAGGGAGATTTTTCAATAAAAGAATGTGTTTCATGACAACTTCTTTTTAATTCTGAGGCTGCAATTCCAGAACAACAAACAAAAATTTTATGACATTTATAATGTTAAGTCACATTTGAAATTTTCAACTCGCAGATACCTTTGAGAAAACAAAAATAAAAATAAATGAAGAACATTATAAATGATTACCTGGATAGTGTCGATGTAGATGTTGGTGAGGAAGCACAAATATAAATGTGATATTTTGACAAATAGGTTTCTAAATAAAACAAAAGTTTTCATAGTGCCATGGGTTATTTACAGTCTCAGGCATTTATTCTAAAATTAACATAAATTCTGATCAATACTTTTATACACATTTGTCATTCACTTTCTCTGAACACACAATCTGGCTTGCCTGGACACACAATATATGTTCACAAGTTTTGAGTCTTTGTAATCAGACATGGAAATAATTGCACAAAACAAATGTCAGAATGTAGTAACATTATACAAACACAACATTCACAGATCATCACCATTTCACTTTGCAGAATATTTCTGGTTATGTTTGAAACGCACTGCACTATTCACCAACCGAAGCATCTAGCCTTTCTATCATGCGAAGCTAAAATCTCAGAACTTCATGTACACTTGGAAAATGAATATATAGGACATTCCTGCAAACAATATTCATTCATTCATTTCATTTGATCAGGCATTCATGCAGTTCCATATATAAGCATCTCTCACTATGTTCAAAAAAACGAGATACTGAGTAGAGACGAACGTCGCAACGTTCAAACAAAGCTCCGGTTCGCCACCGAGTTCTTTTTGGTACACGAGCGCGCTCTGGTAGGGGAGAGAGGCGCCTCACGACAGAGCGCAGGCGCGCGCGGCCGCTCACCTCCTCTTGGACTTCTTCTTCTTCTTGGCGCCCTTCGACTTGGAGCGGCGGCGGCGCTTCTTCGGGGCGCGCGCGCCGCCGCGCCGCCCGCGCTCCGACGCCGAGCTGTCCTCCTCCGACGAGTCGTCCGACGCCGACTCGGACGCCCGCGCTGCCTTGCGCCGCGCGCCGCGCCGCCCCCGCCGAATTTTTACACGTATATTTAGTGCAAACCTGTTCTAACAGTAGTCATAGTAGAAACCAAGTTGCGTATGAATTATTATCTCCCAAATTCGGTTACTTTCTTTTATGTTTTTCAGTGTCAGATTCTGTGAATCCTCTTGAAATGTTCTAGGTAAACTTCAGTATTGTTAAATGACTTGTAGATATTCTGTAATAATATTTATATTTTTAAAGTTAGACGTGTAAATGAGCCTCCCATCTAGCACATACGTGGGCCCGATACAGTGATACGTGCTGCATGCTACATCATTGTCTTTCTATCTACCTTATACTTTCAATGAAAACAATTTTAACTTGAGTTTAATAGTAGATTTTAGTTCCAAAATGGTACATGATTAATTTTCACGTATTTCTTTACCAGACTGTGTTTGCTAATTCCCCTTTTGTGCTGTGATAATATCTCTCTCACCTACAATATATATATATATATATAATCACCGAAAATCTGGAGAATTAGATCATATTAATATTAACTGCGTGAATATCTTGCGTTGTAACGATTGGCGACTCGTCATTACTCATTATATATACAACCACATATTGAAAAACTTAAGCTGTGAACTTTGATTGAAAAAAATATAATTTGGGAAAGCCATGTCTTTTATTCTAGCACATTTCAAATACCTCCATTTCATTTATTTTTTAAAATTATTTATTTTAATTTATTTAATAATTGATCACACCTTTATTCTCTATATTCTCTGAGATTTTTCGCCTGCACAGAGAGAGAGATATAGGCTCGATTATACTTAGCTCATAGTCTCTGACATCGGTTATATCTGAGCGTCACACATGAGCTTTTAATAATCGCGCACTAGTGAGCAGTCTTGACGTCATTATATGGCTATTTTGACTCTCACGTGATGAGTGAAGTGTGTGTGCTGCGAGTAGTGCGTGAGAGAGCACTTAGTGTAGAAGTGCGAGTCTCGCCCTCTCTACAAGACTCTAGCCAGTATCCTGCACCTGTGCTGCGGTTACTGCGCCACTACCTGATGTGCATACACTGAGCTACCATCATATTCTTCCCGCCTGCGACAGTGAACGTGCACAATCTATACAATACATCTTCTCTCATCCACATTCTGAGAGTGATAATCGACCACGACGTTTATCTTAGATGGATTGTAGAGCGAGTGATGCGTGATAGCGAGACTATGCATCTGATATCAGACACTGTGCGAGTCGCATCCCTCCCGTTTCCATTCTCGTCTCAATAGTGCAGTCAACGCTCTATCTACATCGTCCGAAGAAAGAGAGAGAGTCTTCTTATATATGTAACACTTAATGATGCTAATTTGTCACTTGTGTGTCTCAGCTGAAGCGTGAATATTGCGTGTCCAATATATATCTCTTCTCACTAGCATTAAAAGAAATGAAGTGCTCTCAGCAACAAGTCGATATCTACAGCGCACCTTACAACCCACCCCCCCTCAGTTCCTATGGCAATTAGTATGATCAAGTCTTTGGTAGATTACACCATCGCAACTCTCTTTTTTGCGAAATATTGCATGCAGTACCATGATTCTCTGGCTCTTTCTTGGACACTGTTACATGTGAAACAGATTTGTTTCTGGCCTCCAGCTTGTACTGAAAAGCACGAAGATGCCAGTTGGCTCAACTATCAGAGTGTTGACTACTTCATCTCACTATGTCAATGGCAATTACCAAATCAATCTGATATCTTAACTGAGTGTATTCATCCATAGATCATATCTATTCATAGCTGCTGAGATCGTCGCCCGAGTGAGTAACCACCCGCACTAAGCTGCATGCGTCGCTCTAATATGAAGCACGAAAGCATTAATTAATGACGATATATGTCAAAGTTACTTATCCGTACATATATCCAGATACAGTGACAGCTGAGATCCAGTTATCCAGAGCGGCGTTCACAATTAATTGCAATAGAACTCATTTTGCACACATAGTGTGCTCTCACATAGTCGAATGCTAGATGTCTGCTCCGAACTTACAAAATCTAACAACAGGAGCCATTAGCGCCCTTCATTTTAGAGCCACAAAACTCCACACTCTATAATATATATAGTGCCGCTTTCTTGTCACACATTAATATTGTCTAAGTACTCACAAACTTTCGTAGCATCTATGGAATAAGTGAATCTAGCTGCGTCCTTGGTGATTCATTGATGAGCGTGAGAGAGAGAATCCACGTTTCGTTACCACTGTCATCACGTCTCGATGTGATTTGAAAATGACGTTCAGGAAATTATAAATCTTACTAACCAGGGAGACTTGACTTCATACTTTAGAAACTTGTCAAGTATGACTCTGGTGTTGGGTTGTAACAGTGTAGAAAATTGAGAGAATGCATTGCAAGAGTCAAGGATTCCTTGTGGTTGGATCTGAAAAGTTGACGTGCGTTCGAAGAAAATTGAAACTTCCTCTCGCCTTTCAATGGGAATTAAATAAATAAATAAATTAAAAAAAACAACGCTAGTGAATACATTTTGCAGGCTTATGATTACTCTATTATTAATGAAAAATGTCCTTGGGACAGGACTATGGCATTGATCAAAAAGTTAACATCGCAGGAGATGGCAGGGTTTGAAAACCTTTATTAATGGACATAAAAACGTTCGTCTATTAGACTGGCTAGACTACACAAACAATTTCCTATGCTCAGGATTCACTGATCATAAATGAATATTTTTGTGATTGATTACATTAGTACTCTCTCTGACGAATCAATTGTAAGGATGACGAGAGAACTGTTAGATAATGCTAGAAAGAAGATAGGTAAAAAGAAGCGTAACATTCCAATTCTGAATTCTCTTGGGTATCTCCATCAATATGATGCTTGTGTTGCGTTTCCATTCATGATTTATTTGGTCACATTGTTTACGGATATTATGAAACCAGAGGTCGTGCAAGGCACTCATGAAACACATCAAGCCTGGCCGAAGCAAGTGCACTATGTCTGGTAACGGACTCCGTATGCTGATACCGGATTAATTATTACGAGAAAAAATCTAATAACCGTTCGCATTCTGAATAGTCTTTTCTTTATTACACTTTTTTCGGTAAAGATCTAGTGATTAATGTTTTTGTATATCTTGTGGAGTTGGTTTCATTTAAAATGAATTTTATTTTAGATAATGAAGTCCAAAATAAATATTTAATTTAGAATGTCATTATTTGATATTAATCAATTTATGTACACAATAGCTCCTTTCAGAGTTACACGGCATTTTTTTTGTATTTTTCATTGAATATCATTATTTACGCATTATTTAATAGATCCCATATTCTATTGAAATGAACATGAGATCTGTATTAAACTTCCCATATGAACGCGTATGTGGCCGTATCTTTTTTCTGCGGGGGAGAGGTGACTTCAAACGTTATTATTGAAATGTATGGAAACTTGTTTAGAAATACATTTTTCATTCGGCGCGTATTTCACGGATGTAGGTGTCATTAGTCCGGAATCATTTCTTGTGGATCATGACCGTTTCGTTAAATATTGAATCTTGGTGCCCCTTTCGTATACCAAAAATGTAACTTGAAATTGTAGCAAGTACAAGCCATGAACCATTTAGCGGTTCTTACTAAAGTATTCGGTTAGACAATTACAAATTATGTGAGGCGCGGTCGTTACTGACTGATACAATCTCGTAACACTTTTCGGCACATCAAATAATTTCATCGCTTTTTTTTTCTTCTCATGCGCTGTCCTGTTGATTCCGCAGACGCCGCAGTCCAACTCGCGGCCCACGCCTCCCGCCCGGTGTGCTGGCGCCGCTGCCCGCGCCCTCCAAATGGGAAGCTGAGGACGAGGTGGAGGAAAGCGCGCGCCGGCGCTCCGCGCCTGCCCTCGCGGCCCCGGCCGCAGCCGCCGTGGCGGCGCGTCGTCACGTCGAGTCACAACCGCCGCGAGAACGCCATCTATCCCAGAAGGCCATCAGACGGGGCCTGCAATCCGCCCCCAATCGAGGAAGGAAAGCCGACCGGGTCGGCGGCCGCCCGTGCAGGCGGCCGCTGGCCGCCAGCGCCGCGGCCGCAAGCGGCCGCCGCCGGGGACAAGAAGCGCGGCGAGGCGGCCGGGGCGACGCGCGGCGGCGAGCGGCGCGCGGGGCGGCGCGCGACAGCCCGGAGAGCCCCGCGAACGCACGCAAGGCCCCGGCCGTCGCTCACCATCACGGTGCCGCTGTCGGAGGGCCACAGCGAAGCCTCGTGGAGCTGGCGGCCGCGCCGGGCTCAAGCGCACGCAAGGCGTGCGCAGGAGGAAGGCGCTCGCCGCCGCGGGCCGGCCAAGCAGGCGCTGGGCGGCGCGTCGACGACTGCCGTCGTCCTCGCGAGACGCGGCGCGACGCCGCGCAGCAGCGCGCAGGCGGCGGGAGCGCGCGCGCCCCAAGCGGCCGGCAGCGCTGAGCGCGCAGCGGGCACTCCGGCGGCGGCGGGCGGGGCGCGGGCCGGCGGCGGCGCCGCGTTAGCCGCGCGATGTTCCTCGGCGGTCGACGCGCGTCGCCCGCCCGCCAGCAGCGTCAAGAGCACGGTGGAGCGGCGATCTCGCTCGCGCTCCAGGAGCCCCCGGCGCGCGCGGCCGCGCCTCCAAGGGAGTCTGTGGGCGGCGTGGCGGTGGGCCCCCCGGCGGGAGGCCGCGTCAGTCGGCCCCGCGAGCGCCGCCACCGGCGTCGTCGGGCGGGCGCGCCCCGGGCGGGGGGCTGGGCGACGCGCCGCACCGCGGGCGCGCTCACACAACGCGCCCCCGCGCGAGCGCACAGGCACGGATCGGCGCACGCCGCGCCGCGCGCCCTGGCGCCCGTGGTTGGTGGAGGTCGGCGCGTCGGCGGCGGCGGCGCTCGTCAGCAAAGGAGCGCGAGCGCGCGAGAGTCGCGCGACCGCTCGCGGGACGGCGGTCCGCTGCCCAGGCGCGGGACAAGCCGCGCGCGACCGCTCCCCGGAAGGCGGCCGGCCAAGCACAAAGCCAGAGAAGAAGACAGACCGCCAACGCGCAGCGAGAGCCGCTCCTCAGGAAACGCTCCGGCGGCGGCGAGCGCGGGAGAAGGAGAAGCGACGGCGCGACAAGAAGAACCGCAAAGGGATGAAGGACAAGGCCACCAGAAGCACAAGTCAGCGCGAGACAAGCGCTCTGGCTGACGCGGCCCCCGTCAGCTGCCGCACAGCGGCGGCGGCTGTGCTGCCGAGGCGCGGCAGGCGGCCGCGTGCGCAGTGCGAGTGCCTGCGGCGGAGGCCGCCTCGACGCCTGCCAGTGCAGCCGCACGTTGGCGAGCGCCAGGACTCAAGGCGACCCTCCGCTCTCGGGAGAAGGCGGCCGCCCCGCGCGGCGGCCGCCCCCGCCCGGCCGACTCCACAAGCTGCCGCGCGCGCACCCGAGGCGGGCGGGCGGCGGGGCACACGCACCGCCGCGACGCCAGAAGTCCACCCCTGACGAAGCAAGCTGGAGCCCGGAATACGACGACGTCGATGTGCGCACCTCGGAACCTGTACAGATCGAGAGGCGAGGGGCGGCGCAGCGGCGGGCGGCGAGGCGCGCCAAAGGCTGCGCCGAGCTCTCCAGCGGCGGCCAGCGGCCCTGTCAACGCGCGTGGCGTCGCGACGAGCGCGACAGCGAGCGCACAGCGCGTCAAGCAGGAGAAGAACGACGCCGGAGAAGGGTGCCGACACAGCTGTCCAAGGCGCAAGAAAGAGGGAGAAGGCGGCGCAGGGGCGGCGGCGGAGGCGGGGCGGTGGCGGCGCGGCCGCGGCGACCTCCCGGCGGCCGAGCGCGCGATTGGGTACGTCTAGCTCGGCGTTCGGGCGACTCGCCAGCTCCACACCAGCAGCACGTCGTCGTCGTCTTCCTCGTCGAGCGAGTCGGCGTCGGTCGACAGGTCGCGCGGCGGGCGACGCGGGCGGCGCGCGCGGCGGCTGGGGCGCGCGCAAGGAAGAGCGCGGGC
>BOPP01000168.1:63714-84285 GCA_017312745.1 Gryllus bimaculatus
TCGTGGCCACGCCCGGCCTTCGGCCGGGGGCGTGTCTCCAGGGGCGCGTTTCGCGTCCGCTCGCGCTCCCGTTCCGTTCCCGCTCCCGCTCTCGCTCCCCGGTTGTTCCCGCTTCTCGCTCCCGTTTCGCGTTCCCGCTTCCTTGGCCCGCTTTCCTTCTCCTTCTCGCGCTCTCTTTTTCTCCTCCCGCTCCTTCTCCTTTCTCGGCGCTCAGCCAGGCGGTTCGCGCTCTCCTCCTTTTCCCGCTCGCGTTCCTTGTCCCGCGACGGTCCTTTTCGCGTTCGCGGTCCTTGTCTGCTCGGTTCGCCTATCCTTGCCGTCCTTTCTGTCGGCGCGCGCGTTCAGGGCGCTGTTCTCTTTTGCCCCGGGCGTCCGACGCGCGTCTTTTGCGATGTCAAGACACCGTGCCGCTCTTGTGAGCGAGAGGCCGGTACTGGCCGTCCGCTTCCTTCTTCTCCTTGCTGTTGCGCTTTCTTCTTCTTGCGCCGTCCGTTCCTTTTTTTTTTCTTCTTCTTCCTTGGGGTTCTCTTTCGGCGCTGTTGGGCGAGCGCGGGCCGTCCGCGGAGGGGGCTCTCTGTCGCCGGCCGGGGCAGCCCGCGCGGGCTGCCGCTCCACCGACGCTCCTTGCGCACCTCCACAGCACGCGTCTATCGCGGTCGCGGTCGCGCCCGCGCCGCCCTCGCATTGTCGCGGGTGGTTCCGGCCTCCAGCCCCGCCACGGGCTGGTGCTGCTGCGCGGCGGCCCGCCGAGCCCGGGCTGGCCGCCCTCCTTGCCCCTCGCGCGCGCCGGCGCTGTGGCCGCGCCCGCTGGGCGCCCGCCCGCCGCCGCCGCCTCCGCCCCCGCGCGAGCGCCGTCCGTGGGGCGGCGGGCTCCGCCCCCATGACGCCCGACGCCGCTCGGCCCGACGAGTAGCGCTCGCGCCGAAAGCGCCGGCGCCGCGCGCCCGACCGACGACGTCGACGACACCGCGGCGGCGGGGCGGCGGGCTGGCCTGAGCCGCCGCGCCCGCGCGCCGCGGCTGTAGTAGTAGCGCCCACCGCCGCCCGTCCTCCCCGTAGCGCTCCTTATCCGCGCGCTCCCAGTCGCACCGAGGCGGCCCGGCGACGCCGCGGTACGACGGCGGCCGCCCGGCCCGGCGGCGCCAGATAGTCGGCGGCGGACGGCCTTGCGCGCCGAGCCGTCGGCCGCCGGCGCACCGCCGCCATCGCCCGGGACGTCGTAGTGCCCGCCGAGGTGTCACGCCCGCGGCGCCGCGTTCGGTACCCTCCGTAGCGGGAACTGCCGCTGCTGCGTACATCGCGGCGACATGAGCGGCTCCAGGCGGTGGGTGCTTTGTCCCGCGGCGCCGTACCCCGCGTACGCGACGAACGACGGCGGCCGCCTTCCGCCTCCGTACCTGCAAACATAGCGCGGCGTAAGAGCGCGCGCGCAGCGTTCGGGCAGGCGCGGGTCCCGCACGCCTCTCCTCCTCCGGCTCCTACCCCGCGCGCTTTCGGCCGACCGAGGACGGCGTCGGAAACCGTCTCGCGCACTGGAGGAGGAAGTCGTGGCAGTTGCAATTGACGGATACCGTTTCTGGAAATTGGTCGGACGCGCGCAAAGGGAGCTGGGAGCGCGGAAGTGGATCCTTCAGGCTTCAAGAAATCTTACACCGAACACGAAATGACATCGCATGTGGGTTGTGTTAGAAGACGTAAAAATATACACGGAAATCGGCTATAAATCGAAATGGCAATGAGGAAAATAAGGTAAAACACGATATGGTTGAATAACTCGGCAAGGGAATTCGGAAGGGCAAGAGCTAAAAGAAATGTGGTGGTAAAGGAAATGTAAGTTCATCAAGTCGGCAAAGCAGAATCAGAAGGGCAGCTGGAGGCAGTTGGAGAGCCCGGAGGTACCAGAGAAAAAAAGCTGTTTCAAAAATATTCAAATATTAGCATTACGAGAAAGAGGCCGATCATTCAAAACAGTGCCAAATTCGGACGCTCAAATAGCGCAGCATTGACGGCTGCGACTGGCGAAAATACTGTAGAAAAATTGTGGAATTGCTTGTACTTATACAACGCTCCAGTTTTCCGAGAAACTTCAAAACACAGTCAACATGATAGCAAATTAACCACACCTTTGAAGGATGCAACTTACAACATTGAGAATCACAGATGATTGCCAGGAACTTTGTTCACCAAACCCCCCAAAAATCACGCCCCATCTTTCACACACAAAGTTCCAGTTTCATTAAGACTGCAGTATCTGAAAATTAGATTCTATATAGCACTACAGAACATTTGAGATTCTGGCAAACACATGACATACATTGCTAGTAGCACTCACAAAATCAGTTAATAGCTACCACATTCTACTAAAACTTCACAATCACAAAACAACAGAAGACACTACACACCTCTATAAGAGAAAAAAACCACATGGAAAAAAATTCAAATGGAACTATTAATAAGTACATGGTTGATTAGTAGGTCACCAACACAATGGATAAATTCCGTACAGTTGGGAATAAATTTGGTATTAGGTTTCAAAAATATGTAGGAAACTACCATACCCAGCTTAGGACATTTTTGTCTTGTAAGCAGGAACCTCTCTAGACAGGAATTGCAAGTTACCTTTAATGTGCCGGGCATTATGCTAAGAAGATTTTATGAATTTTATGTACAAATTTATTCCATCCACTTTCATCACAAAAAAGACTTCTTCGATAAAGAAAAAACAAAAAACAAAAGAGAATCCAGTTAACTTCTTCGGAGTACCAGTTTTTTTTTTTTTTACTTTTATTTTTAGATTAAGCACGTTTGTACATTTATCGCTTGAATTATAAATGGGTTAGAAACACAAAAATGAAGGAATGTGGGAATAATTTTTCTCGTGTCCCCAACGTGACTGGAAAGAGTACAAAGGGAATAAAGTAAAACGCAGTTATTTCAAAAAGACAGTAACAACATTAGGGATTACTTTGTCTACAATGATCCATGATAAATATAAAAACACTTAACATAATTTAACGCTGACCTTAATTAAAGAGAATAAAATTACGCTTCCCGAACCCTACTTCAAGATATCAGATTTTTCTAAAAAGATTAATGGATGAAAAATATCCTTTCTTCATGCTCGTTAAAGTTTCATGTAATAGCATACTGTAGTAAGAGCGATTTGTATCTCTAAAATCCATTGTAAGAAATTACAAAAAATTGTACTGTGTGTTCAATTGAACACAAGGTCTTTTTTTGAATTTTTAGGACATTTCATGGTGTGAAACAGGATTACCAAGTAATATATAAATAAGCAACATTCAGTTTATGCAGGCTTGAAAATCAAGAAGCTTGAGCTAAAAATATATTGACAAAAATTAAGGTTCTTTGTATTCCCACAATGATACCAGGCAACTGGCTGTAAAAAGTAGTTCTGTTAAACGAAGCAACCATCCCCAAAAATTTCAAAATGGTTTCCGCAAGACAGAGCAGATATTTATTTAAAATCTCTATTCTCTCAAACCAACTACTATTTTTTTAAATTCTGATAATTCTACATTTATGCAAACAAACTGTTTTCACAACTCACTTCAAGTTTAGTTAAACTTTCTGATTACTAAAAAAACATGTTACTTCATCTCTAATTAAAGTGGCAATTGTTATAACCTAATTGACAATAGGCTTGCTTCACACACAGGTGGAGGCTTGTGGAAATCGCCAGTCTATTGTTCCAGGAAGGCAGTGATAGTACATATACACAGATTCAATAATTTTTGTCAAAGTAATACTACAAGGCCAAAATAAGCCTGTATTTGTGCTTTGAACTCAACATATTCAAGTAAATTAAAATTAGTGAGCAATCAATTAAATTTTAGATAGCTTATCTAATCCAGCAGTTGTGTAACATAAAATGTATGACACCAAAAGAGATAAAAAATTGTTCAGAATACAATGGTAATAAAAAAAACCAAAAAAAACGGCATTCTGGATTGACATAACATAATAAAACTGATATAAAAGGCCCCTAGTTTGATGGTTTTTAAATAAGGTTATTTTAATTCTACATATTCTTTGAAGATAATTGGTCCTAAATTATGAAAAGGAAATATCACGAAAGAGGCTGACTGATGAGCATACAAAACTGATCCTTCGTACATTTCCTAACTTGTACAACCAAATCAAATTTGCCAATACAATATGTCTTTAAGGGCGAAAAGTTCCATGAAAAGGACGATACAATGACGAAAAATGGAATTTGTTTTGGCAAACGTTTGACTCAGGATGTGGAATTCTTTTTGAGGGCAAAAAATAAACGCAATTAAAGCGGTGTAAGTGTCCTTGACAAAGAGCCTGGAAAAAGAACATATAGATACAATGGAATAAAAAAAACAACAACTACAATATTCAAACTTGCGTTTCTGGACACTAGAGTTGCCATGAATCTGACAGATAAAATAAAAGCTAAAATTGAAGAAATTCCAGATTTATGAATCATTAAAAAATATTTAAAATTTATAAAATCAACTTCATTGATTATCATGGCACAGTAACGTTAACCTCTACATATTTCAAAAATTTAATAAAGTGAGGGATTTCACTTAATTTTGATATAAAATTAGCTACAAGCATAATAAATAACATGTCAGATATATTGAAAGTTTCTGATTCATAATTGTATTATTTGTTCGCTTAAAATATTTCAAAATAACAGGATTTATGTTTGGTTTCAGTTCAGAATTACCAAATAATTTAACTGATATACTATTCAAGACGCATCATTGATAACTATCAAACAACTTTCATTCATAACTTTACGGGGACGGATTTTGATGTACCTAAATCATCCCAAAATTATCATATAAAGTGCTCTTCAATTGTCCAAAAAAACTAAGAAAAAATGACATTAAAAAAAATTTTTGAATCAAAAAACCACTTTTGATCAGAACTCAAGGCTGATGTTTATGTTACTGATGTAATCGAGGCTCCTTCTATAGTTCAGAGTGAACTCAGCTTCGCATATCTTCTTTGGTTGGACTGTTCTTTAAAAGAAATCTGGCCTTTTTTATTACGAAATCACCAAACCGACATATGCCACTGGATAGGTGTGACGATAGAACCCTGAAGATCACATAGTTCTCACACACCTTGACCTTACCAATATTATGAGCAAAAGAAATTGAATAGGCTACTCAGGAATTCTGTGGTGAAAATTTGTTGCATTCGCTAAGTATTGTTTGAAGCTAGTAAATTAAAATCGATAAACATCAGCGAAATAATGCATTTAGAAAATATGTTAACTAGGTAAAAAAATTACTATTAGTTGAAATCGATGGAAAATGCAAAAAATGACCCATAAAAAATAGTTCATTGACCTTTTTGTCAAACTACAAATGATATTTCTATATAAACAGCATTGTCCCCAAAGTGGAAAGAACACAAAAGACATTTCATTAAATCACCCCCCTAATCAACTATAAAATTATTAAGTTCATTGAAAATTGTGGATATACACAAATTGTTGTGTCCGAAGAAGACTTTTGGGTTTGTGCAAATTAAGAAGAAAACAAAAGATACAACGTCTGCCGGGAGCCAGAACGGGCTGCGTTAGCGCAAAGACACGCTCTCGGCTTTGGGCGCAGACTAGTCCCAATAGTATCTAAAAGCTAGGCATCGGACAAAAACTTATCTCAACCAAACCATATTCAATATTAAGGACTAATTTAGGCAATTAATGTTCAATTTCCGAATTTTAGACTGGTATGGATTTTCCAAAATCGTGCGACACTGCTAGCATGCGTAAAAAATTAAGAGGCGCTTGCCCTTGACTCCGCCATATTCCGCCATTTTATATTTTCTTATCAGGCGAGGTCAAACAGAGCGGAGATGATGTGTGTATGCCGTGAGTGGGTGTGTGTGTGTGTGTTTGTTGAAAAACCACCCAATATTAAACACCCTTTAAAATCTTCGTAAGACAGGCAATTGTTATCGCTTTTCTCTCTCAGTCCTGAATGTTATCTGCATGGGGGTCTTCGGATGACATGATATTTGAATTATGGCGGGTGTACTACCACTCTGTCTTTGGGACTACCACAAAAACTTAACTCACATGACGCTTGTCGGATATCACGAAATAAACCTTTTTTTGCAATTTCAAAATCAAAGTTTCCAATGAAAGCACTTTCGGGTCGCTGAGAATTAGGAGCTATATTAATTACCAACGATATTATTATTATTTCATGCAAAAAACTATGTACTAAAACAATACAGTATACGAATGGAATCTCTTCAAGGCCAGCGACTCATGCCAAGAATCGAATGTGCTTAATGTGAATAAATTTTCAGGAATAAAAAGCAAAAATTGTGGAATTTACGAGATCGATTTTTACTCACACCTCGAGGGTTCAAACGTCCCTATTATTACCAGAAATATTTGAAAAATATGGCTATTTCAGAACAGGGTTTAATCAGAAATTCCCGATTACGTGAAAGGTTTCAAAACATTTGTATCCTTTCGATTACACTAGGGAGCAAGATATTTACCTCCAGGAAAAGTCGAGTGCCCAAACATGCTCATTGTTTTATACGTAGCCTATGAATATCAAAAAAATTGATATCACCGATTACAGTTTGTAAGATATTAGCGTAACTAGAGTTCACAATCTGTTTTAAATTTCACCTGTAAGATATGTAGAATCTATTACGCATAAAATATATTTAAAAATAAAATATTTTTTCAGTTCGCCTATGCCATTGTCATGAGATATCAAAAATTTGCGTTTTCGTGTTTTGACCTTATGTATTCGAAGATTGGCCTTTTTATTCTTGCCTCTGTTAGTAGCCCTCAATTAACGAGTAGTTGTAAAGGTCTTAGTAGGGTCTTGAGGATGCGTGAAAACAAGTTCATTGCACCCTCAATATTTCTACTGCACATCAATCACCGAGAGGATTATTTTAGTCCCTGACCTTGTTGCAGTATACAAGTATCCAAACTATTGGGGTGAGAGGATTTTGAGCAGTCGGTATCATGCTAAAACTATACCTGTAGTGCTCGCTGAAGTTCGTGTCCGGTGTGCGTGTGCTCAGATACATAATACATTATAGTTCTTGTAATTTTTTTTAGGTGAAAATGCGTTCACATCATCTGTAGAATTCAATTCAGTTTGATGAAATACAAATCGTCAATTCACATCAAAGTGTTCCGAAAAAGAACCGGAACTTCATGTTAACTTTGTGGAAAGAATTTACACCCAAAAGTCAATGGAAAAAATATATGACATTTTGAAACTTATGTATTTTTTATGCTTTGGCTTCGTGTTTGTGATGCAGGACAAACCATGGGGCTGCCAGCGTGTTATGTCACCTGTGCACGAAACCTTAGGTTGTGGGTTGTAGGAAAACCTCAATCATTATCCATTCCCTCTTCCAATGTTGTGGGAGAAATCGAACAAAACTAATTAATAATGACTGCATATTATTTCCATGAATATGCGTATTCCATTTCTTAAGATTGGTGCTTATCTTCATTGTGAAGCATGCTGATAAACTTTTGTAGTAATATAATGGAGTGACAAAAATGGGGGAAATTAGTATAGGATTTTCCTGTGAATTAAAAATATCCAGAATATGTTTATATCTTTTGACTCGCGTATAGAAACTTTTTATAATTGATTTTTTCCAAATCAGCTGATCGTTTCCTTTAAAATACCTACTTTCACCTGAGAGATAGAAGAAAAAAAATTCCTTAGTGTTATTCAAATTATTTTATTGCTAAATAACCCACATTCTTTTTCGTGCCATAAACTAACTGGTGGCATATGCGATTTATTCGTTTTACACTAAAGTTATGATTTTATCCTTTTAAAGCTTTTAAAATCATTTTCTGAGTGTCGCCCCTACAATTCACTTGGCTGCGCGGCCAGCGTATCCTTATGTAACTCAGGTCCATTTTGACTGAGGAATTTTTGCTGTCCTCCTGGTATTCCCTTTGATTGTGCAGAACTGGAAAACTCTTCTTCGAGAGTTCTTCATTTACAGTTTTCAACAATTTATTTTGACATGTTCCTCTCAAACAAAAAAACACCAAGATTTCTTGTCATGCATACTGCATGACCTTGTTAATCTCAACGGTCTCCGTTACCCAACTCATAAACAACATTTGAACACTATATTTCCTGCGACTGCAGTGAAAGCCCACACTCATTGCTTCTCCATATGCCAGCGACCGAGGCAACGGGCAACGAGGCCGTTTCAGCCATTTGAGCAAAAGTTGACAAATCGCTGCAACCGCGGGCGCTGAGGCGCCGCGTGCGGCGTCAAATGCACCGGCGCCGGAAGCCCCGGAGGAATGACTTGTGCCGCGGAAAGTAGGGCGCTTTATTACCGAGTGCAAAACCGGTACTGGCAATCCGCCGCTCTATTCACGGTAATGCATTCACGTCGACGAACTAAGTGAATGGTGTTTATCGTTTTGGCAAATTTAATTCAATATAAAGGGGACATACATAATTTTGTACAAGAAAAGCAACTGCAAAATATGTTCCAGGAAATGTTCACTACCGTAAAAACTAACTGAATCCTGCCTACTCAGCTCAAAGACAAAATGCAAAGCAGAAATTAGGAAAATTAATGTTTTGTTTTATCTTAGGCGTTCGCAGGAAAGTTCTTCATGCTGTCATATTAGGCACCGATATATTGAGATCGTGCAATTTGGGTGTCCTTCTAAAATTTTGATATATCCAACTTTCGGAACATCTGCTTACAAAATATTTACACAAGCTAAAGACCCAAAATTCAATAATGCATGTGGCCTTAGGAGCAGCGTGAATTATTTTAGGATTACAATAATAAAAGAAACGTCATTAAATAAATCTCAACATATAATTCCTTAATTTTAGGAAACAAATAAACAAATTAACAAAACTTTATCATCTCTTATATTGAAGGTTTTTCTTTTTCTGTGTAATACTCTAAAATATTTTTAGGACTGTCGTTCTCCAATTTTTTTTTTTTTTTTTTTCTGGGGTTTTTTTTCTAGGTTTTTTCCCTTGGTTTCCCCAATTTTCTTTTTTTTTTTTTTCCTTCCGTATACTCTTGAATAAAAATTTCATACAATATGACGAACACAGTTATCCACCCCACAAGTGTACTTAACTTCCTGCCAAATCAACTTGTCACATGCTCACAATAAAATTTTCGAAAGCATGACATTTAACGAAAACTCTTCGCTGCGATTTCAAATACGTCATACTATCACAAACGCCCACTGACCCATTTCTCCATCTCGTATAAAAGGAAGTATGTGTAATTGTGAGTCTAAATAGCGACGCTTTAGGCAGAAAAACTCTTATTGCCGGATTGATAACGAAAAAGTGGAAATTTTTGTTTCCTCTAGATAGAAAATTACTTCCTCTAACACATAGTCAAAATCCATGTTTGAAAGGTCACAAATTTTTGATGTTTTTTATGAAAGAGTGGTTTGATTCCCTATGTGTTTTCGCCTTACTATTAGACTTGTTTTATAGAATAGATACTCAATTTTAATCTAATCACAAAAATTATAGGAACTAACGCCTTCGTTTGTTTATTATTTCATTGTGTGAGTTGTAATCCGACCTATTGAAAGCATTTCAACATTTCCCCTCATCGAGAAAATATGGGAATGTACAGTTGTTAGAAAAAAGCTAAGTTGTCTTAAAATTTCGAAGAATATTTTCAAACATGACTTTGAAGCATTCTGAAATAATGTATTGAAATTGTAAAATTCTTCCCGCTCTCGCTCCCGTTCGCGTTCCCGCTCCTTGGCCCGCTCCTTCTCCTTCTCGCGCTCTTTCTTCTCCTCCCGCTCCTTCTCCTTCTCGCGCTCAGCCAGGCGTTCGCGCTCTCGCTCCTTTTCCCGCTCGCGTTCCTTGTCGCGCGAGCGGTCCTTTTCGCGTTCGCGGTCCTTGTCTCGCTCTCGTTCGCGCTCCTTGCCGTCCTTGTCGTCGGCGCGCGGTTCAGGGGCGCTGTTCTCTTTGCCCCGGGCGTCCGACGGCGTCTCTTTGCCGCTGTCAGACACCGTGCCGTCTTTGGAGCGAGAGCCGGTACTGGCCGTCGCTTCCTTCTTCTCCTTGCTGCGCTTCTTCTTCTTGTCGCCGTCCCGTTCCTTTTTGTTTTTCTTCTTCTTCCTTGGTGGTTTCTTGTCGCGCTGTTGGCGCGACGCGCGGGCCGTCCGCGGAGGGGGCTCTCTGTCGCCGGCCAGGCGGCGCCCGCGCGGGCGCCGCTCCACCGACGCTCCTTGCGCACCTCCACCAGCACGCGCTCTTCGCGGTCGCGGGTCGCGCCCCGCCGCCGCCCTCGCATTGTCGCGGGTGGTTCCGGCCTCCAGCCGCCCCACGGGCTGGTGCTGCTGCGCGCGGGCCCCCGAGGCCCGGGCTGGCCGCCCTCCTTGCCCACTCGCGCGCCCGCCGCGCGCTGTGGCCGCGCCCGCTGCGCCCCGCCCCGCGCCGCCGCCTCCGCCCCCGCCGAGCGCCGGTCTGGGGCGGCGGCTCCGCCCCCATGACGCCCGCGCCGCTCGCCCGACGAGTAGGCGAACTCGCGCGAAAGCGCCGGGCCGCGCGCGACGGACGACGTCCGACGACACCGGCGGCGGCGGGGCGGCGGGCTGGCCCTGAGCCGCCGCGCCCGCGCGCCGCGGCTGTAGTAGAGCGCCCACCGCGCCCGTCCTCCCCGTAGGCGCTCCTTATCCGCGCGCTCGCAGTCGCACCGAGGCGCCCGGCGACGCCGCGGTACGACGGCGGCCGCTCCGGCCCGGCGGCGCCAGATAGTCGGCGGGCGACGGCCTGCGCGGCCGAGCCGTCGGCCGCCGGCGCACCGCCGCCATGCGCCCGGGCGTCGTAGTGGCCCGCCGAGGTGTCACGCGCGGCGGCCGCGTCGTACCCTCCGTAGCGGGAACTGCCGCTGCTGCGGTACATCGCGGCCGACATGAGCGGCTCCAGGCGGTGGTGCTGGTCGCGGCCGCCGTACCCGCGGTAGTCCGACGACGAAGCGCCGCCTCCGCCTCCGTACCTGCAAACATAGCGGGCGTAAGAGCGCGCGCGCGCTTCGGGGCAGGCGCGGTCGCGCACGCCTCTCCTACCTCCGGCTCCTACCCCGCGCGCTTTCGGCCGACCGAGACGGGCGTCGGAAACGTCTCGCGCACTGGAGGAGGAAGTCGTGGCAGTTGCAAGTGACGGATACGTTTTCTGGAAATTGGTCGACGCGCGCAAAGGAGCTGGGAGCGCGGAAGTGGATCCTTCAGGGTTCAAGAAATCTTACACCGAACACGAAATGACATCGCATGTGGGTTGTGTTAGAAGACGTAAAATATACACGTGAAATCGGCTAAATAATCGAAATGGCATGAGGAAATAAGTAAAACGATATGGTGAATACTCGGCAAGGGAATTCGGAAAGGGCAAGAGCTAAAGAAATGTGGTGGAAAGGAAATGTAATTCATCGGAAGGTCGTGCAAGCAAATCAGAAGGGCAGCTGGAGCAGTGGAGAGCCGGAGGTACCAGAGAAAAAAAGCTGCTTTCAAAAATATTCAAATATTAGCACTTACGAGAAAGAGCTCGATCATTCAAACAGTGCAAATCGACGCTCAAATAGCGCAGCATTGACGGCTGCGACTGGCGAAAATACTGTAGAAAAATTGTGGAATGCTTGTACCTTTACAAACGCTCCGAGTTTTCCGAGGAAACTTCAAACACAGTCAACATGATAGCAATTAACACACTTTGAAGGATGCAACTTACAACATTGAGAATCACAGATGATTGCCAGGAACTTGTTCACCCAAACCCCCCAAAATCACGCCCCATCTTTCACACACAAAGTTCCAGTTCATTTAAGACTCAGTATCTGAAATCTAGTTCATATAATAGCACTACAGAACATTTGATATTCTGCAAACACATTGACATACATTGCTAGTTAAGCACTCACAAAATCAGTTAATATCTACCACCATTCACTAAAACTTCACAATCACAAAACAACAGAGACACTACACACTCTATAAGAGAAACACATGGAAAAAATCAATGGAACTATTAAATAAGTACATGGTTTGATTAGTAGGTCACAACACAATGATAAATTCCGTACAGTTGGGAATAAATTTGGTATTAGGTTTCAAAATATGTAGGAAACTACATACCCACTTAGGACATTTTGTGTCTTGTAAGCAGGAACTCTTCTAGACAGGAATTGCAGTTACCTTTAATGGTTGCGGCATTATGCTAAAGGATTTTTATGTAATTTTATGTACAAATTTATCCATCCACTTTCATCACAAAACAAGACTTCTCGAAGAAACAAAAAACAAAAGAGAATCCATTTACTTCTTCGGAGTACATTTTTTTTTTTTTTTTACAATTAAGCACGTTTGACATTTATGCTTGATATTATAAATGGTGTTAGAAACACAAAAATGAAGGAATGTGGGAATAATTGTTTCTCGTCCCCAGTGACTGGAAAGAGTGACAAAGGAATAAAGTAAAAGCAGTTATTTCAAAAGACAGTAACAACATTAGGGATACTTTGTCTACAATGAATTCATATAAAATATAAAACACTTTACATAATTACCTGACCTTAATTAAGAGAATAAATTACGCTCCCAACCTACTTCAAATATATCAGATTTTCTAAAAAGATTAATGGAATTGAAAAATATCCTTTCTTCATGCTCGTAAAGTTTCTGTAATAGCATACTGTAAGTAAACATTTCGTATCTCTAAATCCATTGTAAGAAATTACAAAAAATTTACTGTGTGTTCAATTGAACACGGTTTTTTGAATTTTTAGGACATTTCAATGGTGAAACAAGGATTACAAAGTAATATAAATAAGGAACATTCAGTTTATGCAGCTTGAAAATCAGAAGCTTGAGCTAAAAAATATATTGACAAAATTAAGTTCTTTGTATTCCACATGATACCAGCAACTGGCTGTAAAAAGTAGTTCTGTTAAAGAAGCACCATCCCAAAATTTCAAATGGTTTCCCAAGACAGAGCAGATATTTTATTTTAAATCACTATTCTCTCAAACAACTACTATTTTTTTAAATTCTGATAATTCTAATTTGATGCAACAAAACTGTTTGTCCACAACCGACTTCAAGTTTAGTTATAACTTCTGATTACTAAAAAACAATGTTACTTCATCTCTAATTAAAGTGGCAATTGTTATACCTAATTGACAATAGGCTTGCTTCACACACAGTGAGGCCTTGTGGAATCGCCAGTCTATGTTCCAGAAGCAGGAAGTACATATCACACAGATTCAATAATTTTTTCAAAGTAATACTACAAGGCCAAAATAAGCTGTATTTACAGTGCTTGAACTCACATATTCAAGTAAATTTAAAATATACAATCAATTAATTTTAGATAGCTTATCATAATCCATGCAGTTGTGTAACATAAAATGTAATGACACCAAAAGAAAAAAATTGTTCAGAAATACAATGTAAAAAAAAAAACAAAATAAACTGCATTCTGGATTGACATACATAATAAAACTGATATAAAGGCCCAGTTGAATGTTTTTAAATAAGGTGTTCCTTTAATTCTACATATTCTTTGAAGATAATTGGTCTAAATTATGAAAAGAAATACACAAAGAGGCTGACTGATGAGCATACAAAACTGATCCTTCGACATTCCTACTTGTACAACCAAATCTAAATTTGCCAATAAAATGTTTTAGGGCGAAAAGTTCCATGAAAAGGACGATACAATGAAGAAAAATGGAATTTGTGCAACGTGCTCAGGATGTGAATTCTTTTGAGCAAAAAAACGCAATTAAAGCGGTTAAAGTGTTCCTTGACAAGAGCCTGGAAAAAGGAACATAAGATACATGGAATAAAAAAAACAACTACATATTCAAACTGGTTTCTGACACTAGAGTTGCCATGAATCTGACAGATAAAATAGAAGCTAAATTGAAGAAATTTCCAGATTTATGGAATCATTAAAAAAATATTTAAAATTTAAAAAAATCATTTGATTATCATGGCACAGTAACAGTTAACTCTAATATTTCAAAAATTAATAAAGTGAGGGATTTCACTTTAATTTTGATATAAAATTAGCTACAAAGCATTATAAAAATAACATGTAGATATATTGAAAGTTTCTGATTCATAATTGTATTATTTGTTCCCTTAAAATATTTCAAATAACAGAATGTTTGTTTCAGTTCAGAATTACCATAATTTAATCTGATATACTATTCAAGACGCATCATGATAACTATCAACAACTTTCATTCATCACTTTAGGGGACGGATTTTGATTACCTAAATCATCCCCAAAAATTATCAATAAAATGCTCTTCAATTGTCCAAAAAACTAAGAAAAATGACATTAAAAAATTGATCAAAACCACTTTTGATCAGCAACTCAAGCTGATGTTTATGTTACTGATGTAATCGAGGCTCCTTCTTATAGTTCAGGTGAACTCAGCTCGCATATCTTTGGTTTGGTCTGTTCTTTAAAAGAAAATCTCTGCCTTTATTTATTACGAAATCAACCAAACCGACAATGCCACTGATAGGTGTGACAAGAACCTTAGATCACATAGTTCTCACAACACCTGACATTACAATATATGAGCAAAGAAATTGAATAGGCTACTCAGGAATTCTGTGGTGAAAATTTGTTGCATCTCGTAAGTATTGTTTGAAGCTAGTAACATTAAAATCGATAAAATCAGCGAAATATGCATTTAGAAATATGTTAATAGGTAAAAAATTACTTATTAGTTGAAATCGATGGAAAATGCAAAAAATGACCCATAAAAATAGTTCATTACCTTTTGTCATAATACAAAATGAATTTCTATACTAAACAGCATTGTCCCAAAGTGGAAAGAAACACAAAAGACATTTCATTAAAATCACCCCCCTAATCACTAATACTTATTAAGTTCATTGAAAATTTGTGGATATACCAATTGTTGTGTCGAAGAAGACTTTTGGTTTGTGCAAATTAAGAAGAAAACAAAAGATACAATAAAATATGAAGATATTTAGGGATTATTTTCAAAGATAATTGATAGTATTTTGTTTTCATGGGTTCCTATTAACAGGAAGTAGACAACTGTTATGTAAATAAATAAATTTAGTAGCATTTTGCTGAATTTTTTGTATTTTCATTCATATATAATAATTATGATGGAATCACCCACTTACAAACAGTCTACCGACAAAAATATTCAGTTTTAAAATTCAAGCAAATAAATTGAATATAAAAGCATCTAGTCAAGCATCAAGCAAAAGTCTTTTCACACAATTTCCACACAGATTCTTTCAATTTCCTGGAAACCACTCAGAGAAGCAAACAATAGGAAATGGTCACATAGAGGTCAACTATAGTTTTTCCTCACACATTTGCCAAGTATTCAGTAGAAAATATTAAATCTTAGTACGGGACAAATGTCAAGCTCGGTTTTATTCGGAATAACATGTACCTAAACATGTACATATATACCAACTAGAAATTTAATAAAAATATGAAAATAGAGAAGATAATATATTAAATAAATGTTAAAAGTTTCAAAAATAGGAAGGCCAAATAACACGTTTTTAACATTAATCACAGATGGTGATTTTGTTTCTTGTGATAAAATTGACTGAATGTTTTTGAGTTGCAGAAAGAAAGTTCCTTAATCTTTTTTTGACAATAACCATTTACCAAACAGAGTTACAATGCACTGTTTCAAATGTGAAACTGTGCCTTTTATCTCAGTTTTACTTTGCATTGGTTGTAACTTCGCTCCACATCAGAATATCGGGGACAATCTTTTACCCTGCAATATCTTGTGGAGTTTAATCTAGATGTACTAAAATAATTCACCACTAAAAATTTCATTGAAAGGTAACAATAATCTCCCACAAAGAATTTCCTAGAATATGGAACATATTGCAAAAAAATATTGAAAATATACAACCATATGAGTTTTTTCTTTAAATACCTGGAAATGTGGACAGATGTCGATAAACAAATTCTACATATAATTTTAAAAACTAATTCATGAACTTATGGCAAAAGTTTGATTGTAACTGAAGAAGAAACAAATCTGTAGTACTAATTTCCACAAAGATATTGAAAGATAACTATGCAGTCTCCAGCCATGTGAGATGTTTCACTGGTTTTATTCGATACCAAGGAACACAGACAGAAAAAAAAAGTTTAAATTTTGACTTAGATACACAAATATTTGATTGTGTTATTCTGCTTATTTTAACACCCCACGTAGTGACCGAATTCTCTTATTCAGTGTTGTCACTGCTTATGATACAGCTCATACCACGCCACAGCAAAGCTCCACAGAAGAGGCCAACTGCCATTAAATATTTGCTATTCTCTGGTTGCATTATGGAAAAGCTATCTTTTTGATATTCTCAGTTTGTGAAGTAGTGTTGATCTCTGTATATGTGTATGTGTGTGTGTGTGTGTGTGTGTGTGTGTATATATATATATATATATATATATATATATATATATATATCATAATTCAATATCGAAAATATGCAATGATTTGTTCATGAAAAATTGTTTTGTTAAAATATTTAATTATATATTTATTAAATATAATATAATTAAATATTTAATAATGTGAGGATTTTATATGTTCGTGAGCAGTGATGCATCTCCAATAACATAACATTTATGTACAAAATACATTGATTAAAAATCATCTACGTTTTTCAACATCAATGTTTTTAGACTGGCTTAGTAGCCTTTAATATTAAATTCATGTGCATTAAAATTTAATTTGACGTTTGTGTTCATCAATTCGCCGAATACGGGTATGAGAAGGGGCAGACCCTACACCCACAACATATTTGTTGACCATTTCTTAATGTGCGAAATGAATATGAAGAAAGAGGAAAAACAAGGGCATGGAGGTCATCTCGGGCAAGAGAGTTTGGTCGATGAAGGTAGTGCAAAGTGTTCATTCGATTTCAACACATGAATAACAATGTTACTATGAGTTATTATTTCATATTTTAACTTTTACAGTATTGTGATCATGGGAATTTTTCATTCAGAAACGATACATCAGAAAAGAAAAGACATTGATCATAAAACATTGATGTTAAAAATCAACGTTTCTACAAAAATACATAAGTTTTGAAAACATCAACATCGATGTCGCATCCCTAGTGTGCGTACAAATTTTCGGAAAACCATTTTGTGTCGTTTTGTTCAGCAGCATTTTTGCTGCTGCAGGCCACTAGTATATAATAAATTACAAACAAATTGTAGCCCTGATCATGACATTAGGTTTGAATTTACATTTTTTGGAATAAATAACATTAAAAGATTTAAATTATTATTAAAATAAAATAAAGACTTGTCAGTCACATTAAAGCAAATAATTAATTTTCATATTGACAATACATTTCAATTATAAAAAGCACGGCCTGAATTTTCTATTATATTTCTCAATACTATTTTTTTTGCAGGTATAAAACTATGTCATTTGAAATTTTCAATTATTTCTCTATAAATGAGATTGCATCATACAAAGAATCATGGATGTAGAGTAGGTTTCCTTCACTGTTGAACTATTTAAGCCATTTCATAATGAACATATCCTAAAGCACAACATTAATTTAATCCATATTTACAAATTAACAAATGAAAAACAACAAACATGTTCACAAAAATAAGCCAGAAATGCTATTTTATGTCCTACTCAGCAGATCAATGTAGAAATAAATAAGAGATACTATATTACTCAGTGACATTGGTCTGTAAATAAACAGCCCATGCCTCCAGTGTGATTTAATCTTCAAATATGAATCTAAGGCATATCTGATTTTGGATGTATAAAGCTTACACTGAATACAAAGTACAATGACCCATGAATAAAATTTAATTTTGTGTAGAATTACTTGAGAAACTAAAGAGATTTCTTCATTGATGTTTGGTATTATTTTTTTCTAAATATTAGACTTACAATGGTATCTCCAACTACACAAATGCGATTTAATATAGAAATATAGTTAAAATGTACAATTTCTTTACTATATATATTTCAACCGCAGGTATATCTCCCAATCTACATTTTCAACAAAACACATTGTCTGACAACAATATTTAACCTATCTGCTAACATTAATTTATTAAAAATTCATGAAAATATGTCTACTACAATTCATTCACGAAAAATGTTTTTGTTAAAATATTTAATCATGTGAGGATTTTATTTGTTGTTCATGAGTAAATTAAGGACGTAACTTTAAAAAAAATATCTTTTTGCATAAAATTAACGAATTTTGTGGGAAATTATTGTTTTATTTTATAATTAGCATTCTATTTCTTTGAGTGAATTTGTAGAAGACTCATCGAACCTCTAATAGAAATACTTTTATGAATCAAGATGTGAATTGTGAAAATTGGAAAATCACAAAGAGAGTTATATTTTAAAGTATTGAGTTGTTAGCTAATAATATTGCTATAAGTGCACGTACAGAGCAACTTTTTAAAAATTTTATTTCTTTACAGAATCATCAACTGAATTAGTGACTAATTCATATCCCATTGAAAATAGTGAAAGACATTGATACTTCAGGACTAGAGAAATACTTCATAAAATACAATTTACATCAGAAATCCACTTGACAAGTTATTTTTTATAAAAATTTATTCTTTATTATTGGAGCTTATTGGGAGAGTAGTTGTAAAGAGAAAACATTACGAGCTGTCTTTAAAGTCAATGATGAACATTTCACTGTTTAAGAATTTGAGAGAGCGTAATCAATATTTTACCCCGTTCCCTGTTACCCAGTTAATTCTAATCGCCTGTTTCTCGCCCAAGAAATACCTCCTTTCTCTGCTAGTTGGTGAAAGGAGCGTAGCGAAATTTACGTGGTCAGACGGAAGAGCAGGCCTCATGGCCTGAGTCTTGCCATGTAAAATAAGGCATTAATTCAATTCAATTCAATTCTCTTCCCACAACACCCTACACAAAAATTAAAAATAATATTACAAGACTGGAATATGGATTTTTAAAAATATTTTGTACACTGAACACCAAATTCAAAAGATTTTTTTCCATCTTTTCAATAATCTTTGTACTATGTATAATATTGTATTAGTAAGGCATTATAGATGAATAACCTGAGCAGTAAAACATGTCACCATTCTTACAGAAAGGTACCTTCTCAAAATAATGATAAACATCCGGGTACAATGTTTTAAATATGTCATTGGTGCATTATATATAAAATTCAATCTCCCACAAACATATTTTTCCTGTAAAAAAACATGTTTTTCCAAATTACAAATAGAACCTACAAATGCAACATTGGGGACAGTTTTACATACATCAGAAATAGACATCGCTTGCCTGTCATCATAATTATGCCCATGGCCTACTCAAAGTGCATTCTTCTCCAGAGCCTTGATTTTTTATAATTTCTTGAAATATCTGCCTTTACCCACTCCTGCAACAAGCATTCACCCCATCCTGCAAAGCTGTGCCATGACCTGCAGGCTGAAGGCTCTGCTTTGGCCGTCAGTAACCTATTGCCAGACTTACATGCCACAGAGTGGCCTGTTTATAATATCACTATTTATGTCAATGAACTTCATAAAATTAATCTATTGTAAGTGATTTTACATAATTAAACATTAGTAGAGAACATGAAAATATTTCTTCTAGTAGATTTATAAATTGAAGCGTGCTGGACATAAGTATTCAACATTAAAAACAGAACTTTGGTTGAAACTTTCTTATAAATAACCTGTTTGTTCTCATTTACTATTTTGCATCACTGCCATCATATTCATAAATACTGTTTACAAATATGCAATTAACTTTTACATACACATCAGAAACAAAACTTTTAATGACATTTATTAGAACATGAAACAAACTAGTCATCAAATTTAGCAAAAAACAAAACAAAACACAACACAAGAGTAATATAAAAACAAACATTACTACCCACTGTTATATCTTAGAGCAATTACATTAGTTATTTTTGATACCTTCATATCAAGTATACATATTTCTTCAATCAAGAAAAACTGTGCACAGGAACATACGAACGTAAAATTATACTACACATCACAATTATACTAGAGATCATTCAATTATTTTAATGACAAACAATTGCAAATAATACACTTTTCTATGAGAATTGTAATTTTAAAGTTTACTACACAATGTTTCTCATTAATCTTGGCATCAACTTTAGAGCTTTTGGCAATTTTCACAATGAAAAATAACCTTAGGGTAAGAATTTAATTTTTTTGCTATTGATGCTTTATACATATACATTGAAAAATATTATCTTTCTCCTACACTACAATACAAAATGAAAGTAATTATAAAAAAATCTGCATGTTCAGAGATTATGAAAAGAAAGTTATCTTTGTGCTGAATAGAGCATAATGTAATAAGAAAGAAGAAAAGAAAAAAAGAAGGAAAGAAAACAAACAAGAGAATGAAAAGGCAGAAATAAGTCTTTACAATTGTGACAATTATTAATGTGTTTTTTGAAAGAAAATAAAAAAAAATTATACATTAATAATAATAATAATAATAATA